>JAQPZY010001177.1:352500-472500 GCA_029931535.1 Margaritifera margaritifera | reverse complement strand
TAAACGGACTTTTATAATTTTCTCATTTAGCGTGTAAACGGACTTTATAATTTTCTCATTTAGTGTGTAAATGGACTTTTATAATTTTCTCATTTAGTGTGTAAACGGACTTTTATAATTTTCTCATTTAGTGTGTAAACGGACTTTTATAATACAATTACGGACAAATAGGTCACTATAGAAACTTCATATGTTTTCGTCAGAAAAACGTGTAATTTTACTCTCTCTCTCTCTCTCTCTCTCTCTCTCTCTCTCTCTCTCTCTCTCTCTCTCTCTCTCTCTCTCTCTCTCTCTCTCCACACACACACACACACGTATGCAGTGTTTCCCTTTACCCTCATTTGTTCGTCAGAGACCCCCAAATTTGTTATTTGACCCCCAGTTCTGACACCAAGGTTTGTTTTTTACTCAATCTGAGTCCCAGTTCTGACACCAATGGGATTTTTGACTCTCAATCTTGCACCTCTAGGGGAAACACTGCGTATGTATATTGTGTAGAAGAATAAATGAGTTGACGATTATACATTTAATATTCCTTTATCCAAACCTTGTGCATCCAGTATATTGGTTTATCTGAATTTCGAATATATACGTTCCACTCTGGATTATTTGATTTATATATAAATTTATTCAGCCAGTGATCTCTACCTAAATTAATATTTAGTATGATGAACTGGAATTGCTGTTACTTTCGCAGGTCTAATTTATAGTAATTTGTTGATTTTTGTACTACTAAAAACTGTTACAGTTTATTTGAAGTGTTTATCTTAAACAACAAATTCATAATTAAACTTGACATTTTCTAGAATTTTTGACAGTCGGCCATTTTGATCTTTATTTTGGTTTAAAAACAATGGTGTCAGAAAAAGTCTGTAAATATCAAATTCATTGAAACGTTGCAGCAATATTTCAGAAAGATTTGTTTCATCGCAGATAAAATCGTTTTCTATTCTGATGCAAATTTCTCTCCAGATAGTACTCAGCTCAGAGTTATTACGAATGAATCCCTATCTACCTTTAGAGTATTTTTTAATATATGATTTATTTAGATTGGACGCATTGGAAGGTTCAGTACAGGAGATATATGTAGAGACTGTATAGGGAACTTAAGGCAGCATGGCTTTCATAATTTGATTTACAAAGCAAGCGAAAGTAATAATTCACCACGCCTCGATAAGTCTCGCTCGCTAGTTACTGTCGCTACGTCCGCGTAGCCACAAAAATACCGGAGTGACAGCCTCGGTCCAATTTTGCACGACATGCCAGTATCCTGTCTATCACACTTTCTAAAGATACAGGAGAAATGCTTGAACTATACTCAGGGATATATACACAATAAAATGGTTTATTGAGAGCGACATTGATGTAAAAGTTGACGTGCAATACTGGATATCTATGTACCCGTCTCTGCCTTCATACAAGCTGCATGTCCAAGTATTATTTTCCTCCAAGTATGTTACCGAAGACTAATGTTTATCAAAAAGCAGGATATATAATTATTATCTGATTTATTGTGCTCACATATTTTTCTATGAATTGTCTGAAAATTTTAAAATAATCTTAGCGTACATTTAGGCACATATCCAGTTGACTGTACATCGGGAACTGCTTGAAAATCGGTTTACCCAAACAGACTGCGTGTTTGTTTGTTTGTTGTTGTTTATTGTTTTTTTAAAAAAAATTTAAACAGAGGACCTCAAATTATAGACCCATTCTAAACCATAGACTTTTCATTATCGATGAACGTTGAAAATCGTGATTTCTAATATTTAACAGAACATTAATGGTTACTGATAATATTTAGAACATTGATTTGTCCATTACTTGATTTATTTCCAGTGTATTTCTCAATTGAAGGATCGTGTTTGCTGCCATAAAACCATAATTATACTAATATGATTTGATAACAAAGAATTGTACATTTATACATACAAGCACACAAGAGAGAGAGAGAGAGAGAGAGAGAGAGAGAGAGAGAGAGAGAGAGAGAGAGAGAGAGAGAGCATACCTTTGTAGAATACCTTTGTAGAATACACATTTAATCTATAAGCAACACCATCAAAAGCAGCAACAACAACAACAACAACAGTAATAATAATAATAATAATAATAATAATAATAATAATAATAATAATAATAATAATAATAATAATAACAGCAATAACAACTTGAGAATAAAATACAAAAATAATGTGCAAATGGCTACAAATGTCACATATGAAAATTAAGGAGAGATCTCACCTACCAAAGAAACAAAATGTACAGGAGCACCAAACCACTGCTAAGAATTGGAACTCTGATTATAAATGAAATAAAGAGATGAAAGACATCAGTAATGTAAAAATCTCATGTACGCAGCGGCAACCATGATTACGTCTGAATCTGGGAGCAAGATGTAAAAGAATCTAACAAGAAGAAAACGGAAAGAACCAGCATGGATGATGGAAATAAAAAGAGAGATAGAAAACACTAAAATACCCGCAGTGAAATAGCAATGCTCATCGAAATGGATAATCCAAATTCAAAGATTGCACAACAGAAAAAGAGAATGTTCAGAAAACACAAAACAAAGTCAGCATCAAACTTAAAGACCAGGAAAGAAGACCTCAAACAATAGATTTCAGCCAAAGTCCAAAGATTAAGATGTGGAAAAGGCAGTAAACAAACAATTTCAGGAGAACGCCAAACAATTTTACCGAGAACTAGGCAATAAGAACATTGAGTCAATAAGAACATTTTAGAAGAGATTGAGAAGTTTTGGAGAGCAAGAAGCAAGATGATGAAAAGGATGATAATGGATTGGTAAAGAAAGAAACATGAACAATAATCTGGTACAACCGGAATGGCAAGAGATCACAATTGAGGAAATAAGAGCAAAGATCACCAAAACAAGTAACTGGAAGTCATCGGGAATTGACAAATTCGCAAACTTTTGGCAAAAAATCTAACATCTACCACGATGAAATCTGTAAAGAAATCAATGTCCTAATGAACCATCCAGAAAGAACACCAGAATGGATTACCACTGGAATCACTTACCTCCTACCAAAGAATGAAAACACAGAACAACCAAAAGAATTACCGATCCACCACCTGCCTCCCCGATCGGAACATCGTTCGGCCATTTAAGTCAGATAGTGAAATAACCTCGGAAGTAGTTGTAGGAATACACGTCAGTTTGATCTTACTCTGTATCTATCTAACTTGTATCTACTTCTGTATCTAACTCCGTATCTATCTAACTTGTATCTAATTCTATATCTATCTAACTATGTATCTAACTCTGTATCTATCTAACTTTGTATCTAACTCTATATCTATCTAACTTTGTACCTAACTCTGTATCTATCTAACTTTGCATCTAACTCTGTATCTATCTAACTTTGCATCTAACTCTATATCTATCTAACTTTGTACCTAACTCTGTATCTATCTAACTTTGCATCTAACTCTGTAACTATCTAACTTGTATCTAATTCTGTTTCTAACTTTGTATTTAACTCTATATCTATCTAACTTGTATCTAATTCTGTATCTATCTAACTTGTATCTAATTCTGTATCTATCTAACTTTGTATCTAATTCTGTATCTATCTAACTTGTATCTAATTCTATATCTATCTACCCTTGTATCTAATTCTGTATCTATCTAACTTTGTATCTAATTCTGTATCTACCTAACTTTGTATTTAACTCTATATTTATCTAATTTGTATCTAATTCTGTATCTATCTAACTTGTATCTAATTCTGTATCTATCTAACTTTGTATCTAATTCTGTATCTAACTTTGTGTTTAAATCTGTATCTATCTAACTTTGTATCTAACTCTATTAGAATGAAAACACAGAACAACCAAAGAATTACCGATCCATCACCTGCCTCCCCGATCGGAACATCGTTCGGCCATTTCCGTCGTGAAATAACCTCGGAAGTAGGTGTAGGAATACACGTCAGTTTGATCTAACTCTGAATCTATCTAACTTGTATCTACTTCTGTATCTAACTCCGTATCTATCTAACTTCTATCTAATTATATATCTATCTAACTATGTATCTAACTCTGTATCTATCAAACTTTGTATCTAACTCTGTATCTATCTAACTTGGCATCTAACTCTGTATCTATATAACTTTGTATCTAACTCTGTATTTATCTAACGTGTATCTAATTCTGTATCTGGCTTTGTATTTAACTCTGTATCTATCTAACTTTGTATCTAACTCTGTATCTATCTAACTTGTATCTAATTCTGTATCTATCTAACTTTGTATCTAATTCTGTATCTATCTAACTTGTATCTATTTCTGTATCTAACTTGTACCTAACTCTGTATCTATCTAAATTGTCTCTAATTCTGTATCTATCTAACTTTGTATCTAACTCTGTATATTTAACTTTGTATATAACTCTGTATATCTAACTTTGTATATAACTCCGTATCTATCTAACTTTGTATCTAACTCTGTATCTATCTAACTTGTATCTAATTGTGTATCTAACTTTGTATCTAACTCTGTATCTAATTCTGTATCTATCTAACGTTGTATTTAGCTCTGTATCTATCTAACTTGTATCTAATTCTGTATCTAACTTTGTATCTAAATCTGTATCTATCTAACTTGTACCTAATTCTGTATCTAATTTTGCATCTAACTTGTATATAATTCTGTATCTATCTAACTTGTACCTAATTCTGTATCTAATTCTGTTTCTAACTTTGTATCTAAGTCTGTATCTATCTAAATTGTATCTAATTCTGTTTCTAACTTTGTATCTAACTCTGTATCTATCTAACTTGTATCTAATTCTGTATCTATCTAACTTTGTATCTTACTCTGTATCTATCTAACTTGTACCGGTATCTAATTCTGTATCTAATTTTGTATTTAACTCTGTATCTATCTAACTTTGTATCTAACTCTGTATCTATCTAACTTGTATCTAACTCTGTATCTATCTAACTTGCATCTAACTCTGTATCTATCTAACTTGTATCTAATTGTGTATCTGACTTTGTATCTATCTCTGTATATATCTATCTTTATCCCTGAATCTATCTAAATTCTTTCTTAGCGAAACATATATGACCATAAAACTTAGTTTTATGCATGAAATGTTCAAGATTATAAAAGAACTCTTAGTGTTAGTAATCAAAATTAGAGCCTAAGAAGGGAGAGCAGAAAAATAATTTAATTAAATAAACATACAATCTCAGACTTTTAAAACTCTGTATTGTCTATGTACCTAGTATTGGTAGTAACAGGTTTACAAAAATACCTGGAACGGATTGTCTGTACGATCTTATTTCCATTCTCTGCACTTTTCTGCACTTTATGCATTTTCTGGTCAATTATTTAACTGCTTCTATTGAGTCAAACTATTGTATGTAGTGAGAATCATGTACGGCTGAATAATACAAGTTTCTTTCCAACACTGTAGGTCAGTTAACTTAGCTGATGTTATGGCGAAACTTGTCTGTTCAATGGAGGTAAGTAAACACTCACTTTCGAACTATGGTCTTCATTTTACTCAATCTTTAATCAAACTTTACAGTTATGAATGAGAACAAATTTTTACCATGTCTTACTGTTTTGCCAGAGAAACAATAACCCATAATACACAATAAGTTCAAAGCATTGTTCCCAAAACATTCGTAAACAGATTTGTAGATCTTAATACAAAATTGAATTTGATTTTCATTCACAGTAAGGAAGTCATTCAGAAACGGATATTTGCAAGTGAAGCCCTGTTTAAACTCTGAAAATAACACTCAATTTTCATCTTGTGATTTCACCGGCTGAGGATATATTCATTGGAATCGAGCATTTCTAACCGCTATGTACCTATATACTCAGGAAGGTATAACATGCTCATTGATTATGTTGACAAAGATATGTAAATATTTACAATTAAAATTGAGAATTATCTGGCCCAGATGCATTGTTTTACTCCTATCAATACTTCTATAGATGCTTAAGTCATGCAAGTAGATACTGCACATATTGGTACATGTAAACATTATTTTATGCCTATGAGTGATTTCTTTAAAAAAAACTTCAGTTTTATTCCGATCTATTTCAGTTGAATGTCTTCAGGATGTAAATATAGAATAATCAGCAAGAATGTTTTGTACCTTTACCCAGAATATTTAAATCGCAAAAATATTTTGCGAACAGGTTAACAGATACAAATGAAATGAATTATGAAAATTAGAAATGCCGGGGCAATATTTTACTTCTACTAATTCAGTGCAATTGCAGTAATGTGCTGACGTTTTGTACTGAAACTGCAGTGCATTACTGAAAAAAGGTACTTGTCACAAAATGAATTAGTTCAGATTTTAATGACTTAGGATAAGTAAGGAGATACTCGACGTTTATAAATTTGTATCCGTCATATTTCGTTTTAGTATTAATTACTGCAAATCTCGTTTTGGGTCTCTCGACTCTTGCAAAATAATTCGTAAGACTTGACAAATCTCTGTATGCTTAAATACATATGGGTGGAATTCCACAGCCCGAGCAATACCATAGGGTGGATTTCCACAGCCCGAGCAATATCATAGGGTGGAAATCCACAGTTCGATTAATATCTTTAGAGGAGACAAATTTAACCCCAGAATAACTCTGAATGGAATTATGGAATAATACATGATTTACTTATAAGTGATCTTGGTAATGCATGAACATTAAACTAGCAGAAGACTTGGTGAGCACTTCAAAGCGATTTCTAGAAGTGAAATACACCTTTATTTCAATGATGCTTTCTGTCAATAACATCCACATTTTATTGGAAACTTGAAAGCCAGTTGCAGATTTGCTCACACGATTTGGCTGAATTTTGTGTACTTATTTGCCTGTTATTCTTGATAATTGTCAGTTTTGATGGAATTTTGTGTAATCATAAAAGTATTAAGTAATTGTTCTGTAGTTTGCCTGCTTTGTACATAATAAAATAATATAGACGATGTGGATGTCTTAGATAAATATTTAGTGTAGGATGATACATACTTAGTGTAGGATGATACATACTTAGTGTAGGTTGATAAATACTTAGTGTAGGATGATACATACTTAGTATAGGATGATACATACTTAGTGTAGGATGATAAATACTTAGTGTAATATGATACATACTTAGTGTAGGATGATAAATACTTAGTGTATGATGATACATACCTATTACAGGATGATACATACCTGGTGCAGGACGATACTACTTGGTGTATGATGATACATATTTGGTGTGGGATGATACATACAATGTTTTGGATGATACATGCTTGCTGTCGGATGATACATACTTGGTGTGGGATGATACGTACTTGGTTTAGGATGATACATACTTTGTGTAGGATGATACATACTTATAATTGTAAATAGAGGTAAGAAATAAAAAAAGCAAGAAATGTTTCTGTAAGATTATTGCGCAGACAATGACGCCATCTCATCATTTTATTGTTGAGATGGGTCATTTGAGGTCAGCATAAGAGTATATTCTGTGGCATTATAGTCTTGTAATCCATTTGAACGCTGTTAGTCGTTCCCTGCTGGGAAGCAAATTAATCTTTAGCCAGTAGGCTATATTTGGGTTGGGAACCGAATATGATATTAAGCTTACAATGACTTGAGGTGTAAAATGATCCATTGTTAGCAGAATATTTGATCATTTGATTTTCCAATACTTACACAATCAAAATCAGAAACCAAAAACGGACCTGGCTACTGGAGACTACACAACCAAAATCACAAACCAAAGGCTGACCTGGCTACTGGAGACTACACGTCCAAAATCACAAATCAAAGGCTGACCTGGCTACTGGAGACTACGCAACCAAAATCACAAACCAAAGGCTGACCTGGCTACTGGAGACTACGCAACCAAAATCACAAACCAAAGGCTGACCTGGCTACTGGAGACTACGCAACCAAACTCACAAACCAAAGGCTGACCTGGCTACTGGAGACTACACATAACCAAAATCACAAACCAAAGGCTGATCTGGCTACTGGAGACTACGCAACCAAAATCACAAACAAAAGGCTGACCTGGCTACTGGAGACTACGCAACCAAAATCACAAACCAAAGGCTGACCTGGCTACTGGAGACTACACATAACCAAAAGCACAAACCAAACGCTGACCTGGCTACTGGAGACTACACATAACCAAAATCACAAACCAAAGGCTGGCCTGGCTGATGGAGAATTTAACTATTTTTTCTTCAATCATTTTCTGTTGTTATATATATATATATATATATATATATTATATATATATATATATATATATATATATATATATATATATATATATATATATATATATATATATATTATAATTTCAGGCAGCTAAGTCACCAGGATAATTGCAATCAGAATGATTATAACAACACCATAAAATGTATTCGTTCTAGAGATGCGGATTAATAGTTAGAGATAGAAGAAATACATTGAATTCCGCTAAACCTAAGCCGATTAGTAAATGATACACGTCAGTGTCTCTTTTGGTATTGTAATGTGATATCAATAACACAAGCGACTAATTTTTAAAAAGCCAATATACATGTATTTAATATACATGTATTTAATATACATGTATTTAATATACATGTATTTGCAACTCCTTGACATATGCTTTTCTTATCCTTATTGTCTTGGAAATGTTAGAATGGATTCACAGCTGAAAAGGTTCCTGAATTAGCGTTCATGCCACACAGAAAAAGTGCTTAACTCTGATGTTTTGTTATATATTTACGATGACATTATATGTATCTGTATAATTCCCACGTGAGAACCAAGAGTCTTTTTGTTTTTGGAAAAGAATTTGTTGTGAAAGCTCGTAAAGCTTTAGAAGGAATTATTTAATGAGGAGGCAGAAATACATCTGGGCTTCTTGTTGATTATTTATAATCTATGTAAGATAAAATATGCATACACTCATTCAACAGATTTGGGTTTCGTAATCAAATTTCCAAGATAGTTCCTTTTTCTCTAAGCCTTCAAAGTTTGACAGTTAAAAACTAACAAACAATAATTTTTTTTTTTGTTTTGTCTCCGCCTTTCGTTGGACTCCAGATCATTTTACCTCTGTCATTTCTATATGAAACACAATCCTTATCCCCACTGAGATCCTATTAGTCGCATGTACAGTTTCGAAAATCCACATTTACAGCAGTTACAGAGTTAGATTTGTATGTCAGGAGTACATTATTTTGATTTTAGTTCTGGTACGAAGAGACGCGTTAGATAAGAGAAATCGTGTTTCAATTGTTGAAAGAAATAAAACTCCCGAAGCGTGATTATTGACAACTGGGGTAAAATTGTCAGCTCAGCATATACCAAATATAGACCTAAGGGTCGATTAATTTACCCGACAGATCATCATACATCACCAATAGACTCAAGAGTAGCTAAACGTACATGACATATTAGAATGCATCAAAAATAGAACGCAATGGTCGCTAAATTTACAAACCTGATCAGCATACATCAAATATAGACCCAATAGTCACTAAATTTACCAGACAGATCAGCATACACCAAAAATAGACGCCAGGGTCCCTAAATGTACCGCACAAATCAGCATGCATCAAATATAGACCCAATAGTCATTAAATTTACCAAACAAATCAGCAAACATTAAGAATAGACCCACGAGTAGCTAAATGTACCGCACAGATCAGCATGCATTAAAATAGACTCACGAGTAGCTAAATTTATGGAACAGATCAGCATACACCATAAATAGACGCCAGGGTTCCTAAATTTACCGCACAGATCAGCATGTATCAAAAACAGACTCACGAGTAGCTAAATTTACGAGACAGATCAGCATACATCAACAATTGACGCAAGGGTCCCTAAATTTACATCATCGCAGAGGTAGGAATAAGTAAGTGTATTCTATCGTAGCTATTTTGGATACAAATTGAAATCTAAGCATGCATATTAAGATATTTTCAACCATTGATATCTCAATACGAAAGACGTCTGTGTAAACAGGACATATCAGCAATATTTGGATTGAGATAATCTCTGTCTTAGCTTTCCATTTAACCCCGTATGTTCTAGGATGAAAAAGAATACATCAAAACATGTAATATGAGAAGTTTCCTCATTTTAAACGTAATCTGCTATTAAAAGAGAGCCATAATTCTACAATGTCCCAACCTTTCCTTGTGCAAAACCATTGCATGCAATATCCCTTGTCTTCGTTTTCTGCGTATTTTCTCCATAGGTCCAGCCGACAGATGGCGACATTAGCGGTGACCTAAACGAACCCACGCCAAATGGATTAATGGCATTATTATTTGATTTTCCTCAGAACTCAAGGTTTGAATTGTTGGAAATAGTAAATCCATCTTCATTTTGGCATGCACACAGACGGAATCCATGCTATGTGACCAAGACAGATTCTAAGTACATGCAATACTCAGCGAAAACGGTTAATTATAATACGGCAGTCATAAATTATGTATATCCAGAAACGTCTAGTTGAAGGAAAATACAATAGGTTAATGTATATACTTATTTGATGATGATTTAAATACGATGGTTGCTCTACTCCCTAGGGACCTTGCCCATCAATAATGTCAGTTTCTAGTAGAAGTTGCTGAGCATTTGACGATTGGGAGATAGAGAAATGAGCTCCCTGAAGATTCTTGCACTTAATTGGATGCTTAAATGTTTTTCTTCTCTGTGGCCTGGGTTTGGAGAAGCAAGAAACCTTGATACAAAGCATAGCACAGTAACATTTTTTGATGTCCTTTGATAACTGATGGCGAGTAGTGACAATGAATGTTAACTTATTTGACATAAAGAATTGATGCTTTTTCAAAGGGCGATACAGCCCTACTAAATTAAACTGTATTTGCCAAAGTCAGTCAGCATGTGCCACTCAATTCAACTATATAATTTAGGGTATTTATTCTCTCCCTGCGGGACGAACATCTTTGTGTCTTCACACACAGTTTGTCCGCTGTCACATTCAGTCTACGACAATTGATAACATTTCAGAAGCATGGTCTACCTATGTAATTACTTCTTAGAAAAAATAAAATCGCAAGGTAAGCAGAAATAAATGTGTATGGAGGACTCATTATGTCAGTATTCAATACAATTTGAAAGCATCAAGACGCCAATTGCCTAAATGTATTTGTTGATGATAGTTAGAAATTATTTTGGCTGACTGACAAGCAAACCAGGGAGTCTAGTAGATGATAATAACAGAAGAGTTACGTGTTCATTTAGACTATAATATTTAGGAACATTACGAAAGTGAAGTTAACAACATTGAAACAGGCATTATTATGTATAATAGTTAACAAGCTTGAAACAGGCTTTATTATGTATGATAGTTAACAACATTGAAACAGCCATTACTATGTATAATAGTTAACAAGCTTGAAACAGCCATTACTATGTATAATAGTTAACAAGCTTGAAACAGCCATTATTATGTATAATAGTTAACAAGCTTGAAACAGGCATTACTATGTATGATAGTTAACAACATTGAAACAGCCATTATTATGTATAATAGTTAACAAGCTTGAAACAGGCATTATTATGTATGATAGTTAACAACATTGAAACAGCCATTATTATGTATAATAGTTAACAAGCTTGAAACAGCCATTATTATGTATGATAGTTAACAACATTGAAACAGCCATTATTATGTATAATAGTTAACAAGCTTGAAACAGGCATTATTATGTATAATAGTTAACAAGCTTGAAACAGGCATTATTATGTATAATAGTTAACAAGCTTGAAACAGCCATTATTATGTATAATAGTTAACAAGCTTGAAACAGGCATTATTATGTATAATAGTTAACAAGCTTGAAACAGGCATTATTATGTATGATAGTTAACAACATTGAAACAGCCATTATTATGTATTATAGTTAACAACATTGAAACAGCCATTACTATGTATAATAGTTAACAAACATTGAAACAGCCATTATTATGTATAATAGTTAACAAGCTTGAAACAGGCATTATTATGTATAATAGTTAACAAGCTTGAAACAGCCATTATTATGTATAATAGTTAACAACATTGAAACAGCCATTACTATGTATAATAGTTAACAACATTGAAACAGCTATTATTATGTATAATAGTTAACAAGCTTGAAACAGGCATTATTATGTATAATAGTTAACAAGCTTGAAACAGGCATTATTATGTATAATAGTTAACAAGCTTGAAACAGCCATTATTATGTATAATAGTTAACAAGCTTGAAACAGGCATTACTATGTATAATAGTTAACAACATTGAAACAGCCATTATTATGTATAATAGTTAACAAGCTTGAAACAGGCATTATTATGTATAATAGTTAACAAGCTTGAAACAGCCATGACTATGTATAATAGTTAACAAGCTTGAAACAGGCATTATTATGTATAATCGTTAACAACATTGAAACAGCCATTATTATGTATAATAGTTAACAAGCTTGAAACAGGCATTATTATGTATGATAGTTAACAACATTGAAACAGCCATTATTATGTATAATAGTTAACAAGCTTGAAACAGCCATTACTATGTATAATAGTTAACAAGCTTGAAACAGCCATTACTATCTATGATAGTTAACAAGCTTGAAACAGCCATTACTATGTATAATAGTTAACAAGCTTGAAACAGCCATTATTATGTACAATAGTTAACAAGCTTGAAACAGCCATTACTATGTATAATAGTTAACAAGCTTGAAACAGGCATTATTATGTATAATAGTTAACAAGCTTGAAACAGCCATTACTATGTATAATAGTTAACAAGCTTGAAACAGCCATTACTATGTATAATATTTAACAACATTGAAACAGCCATTACTATGTATAATATTTAACAACATTGAAACAGCCATTATTATGTATAATAGTTAACAAGCTTGAAACAGCCATTACTATGTATAATAGTTAACAAGCTTGAAACAGGCATTATTATGTATAATAGTTAACAACATTGAAACAGCCATTACTATGTATAATAGTTAACAAGCTTGAAACAGCCATTACTATGTATAATATTTAACAACATTGAAACAGCCATTACTATGTATAATATTTAACAACATTGAAACAGCCATTACTATGTATAATAGTTAACAAGCTTGAAACAGCCATTATTATGTATAGTAGTTAACAAGCTTGAAACAGGCATTATTATGTATAATAGTTACCAAGCTTTGAAACAGCCAATACTATGTATAATATTTAACAACATTGAAACAGCCATTACTATGTATAATATTTAACAACATTGAAACAGGCATTACTATGTATAATAGTTAACAAGCTTGAAACAGCCATTACTATGTATAATAGTTAACAAGCTTGAAACAGCCATTACTATGTATAATACTTAACAACATTGAAACAGGCATTACTATCTATAATAGTTAACAAGCTTGAAACAGGCATTATTATGTATAATAGTTAACAAGCTTGAAACAGGCATTACTATGTATAATACTTAACAACATTGAAACAGGCATTACTATGTATAATAGTTAACAAGCTTGAAACAGCCATTACTATGTATAATACTTAACAACATTGAAACAGGCATTACTATGTATAATAGTTAACAAGCTTGAAACAGGCATTACTATGTATAATAGTTAACAAGCTTGAAACAGGCATTATTATGTATAATAGTTTGGCGGAAGTATGGTAAACTGTTTTTTTTTTTAATTTTCTAGCCAGATATTTAGTCAGATTCGCAAAAGTGCTTACTTTATACATCATTAATCTTCAATTATATAGCTAAATGAATCTATCATAAAGGCAATTTAAAAAAATGTTTATTTCAAACTTATAATTTTTTTTCTTCAAAATCTATGCAGAAAAGTAGATATAATTTGTATTTAACTTGTACATTTATCTGGCTCCCCATCTACCTTTCCACTACTCATTTTAGATTTAAGCATATTTGCATCCACCCACTCACCCATCAGTTTGTATGTCTGTCCATCAGTGGATCCATACATCGATTAAAAGTATGAGACCTCCTTCAAGGTTTGATAAATAAATAAATAAATAAATAAATAAATAATAATAATAATAATAATAATAATAATAATATAATGTATATTATATTTAGCAGATATCAGTTCAGCAGCTGGCTAGACGAAACACGTTTTTCTCTTGAAATGTTTACATAATAATTGCATTTGTCACTTTATATGTCATAGCCTTGTGATATAATTGGACTGAATGGTTGATCTCACGTTAATGATCATACATTTAGCCTGATCACTATTTGATAGACACTAAGATCTGTAGATGGTATTGTTTGACTCTACTTTTCCAGTGAAGTAAGGAGGAAAAAATGAATGACTTGTAGCACCGTATCTGGCTGGTACAGATATACTGTATATAACTGGTGTAGCTGTGATTATGTTCTACTTTACTGAATGTCCGTGCAGTTATGTTTGCTACGTTAGAATGAAATTGTGTACATTAAGAACCAACCATTCAATTTTCTGGTGTGGTTGGGTCCTGGATATTTATTTAGAGCCGGGATATCTTTTATCTCAAAATAATTTTTTTCATATAATAGTTTTTTGTTTGCTATAATATCAGAGCAAGAATATTTTTTTTCAAACGATTTTACAACCGGATTTTTTTATATTTTTTAAAAATCTCAGGCCCTTTCCCCGCCCCCCCCCACCCCCGAAAATTAAATGGCCAGTCTCTTATATCAAGCAGTAAATCAAATATAAACTTTCTGCTCATTGAATAATTTTAAATAAGTTTGTCCTTTGAGATCTCAAGTCACAATGAAATGTTACTGTTTACCCACTGCCTTGAAGTTTATTTGAATCAGTCATAAGGTAAGGTATATACTTAATGTTACGACTAGGGGTAATGTAACAAAAGAAAAGACTCAAACAAGCTTTCAAGATTTAAAATACAAATCTTTAATTTCCTAAAATATTAAAATATTTCAACAAACAATTAAAGTGAAAGAATTAAAAATAATTTACAGTATAGAATATCCTTAAAAGTCCTAAATTGTTCTAAAGTTCACTGATCCGGAAGTCAGTCTAAATATTCAGAATGAGGTATTCCGAATGAAGTTACCTTCACTGTACTAATGTGCTAATAAGAATAAGTTATATCCAAGTAATCCTTGCGAATATGAAATATCACAAGTTCTTGAAATGTTTCCGATAATTCCACGGAGCTGTATAATTATTCAGGTTGAAGAAACAGTACTAATCCAGAATGCACGGTATTTATGATGTTCAAGATAAGGAAATAGAATCATTGTATCTAATTCATACAGTTAGATCTAAACGTATTACAAATCTCATGATAGAGGGTTTTTGTTGTAGACCAATCAATTGGCACATTGGTACAACTGAAGATACGTTGAGTAAAATGATACAATTATATCACATCCAATTCTTTGATACAGAACTAGCAAGGTATCCAGGTAAGCATCTAATATATATATATATATATATATATATATATATATATATATATATATATATATATATATATATATATAAAACAATTGGAATATATTGCTATAAAATGTAATCCTGATAGATTAGAAGCTGCTATATTTAAAAAATGTCATTTTTAGACATAAAAGTATTCCAGTTAGATAAGATTATGTTACCATTATATGGAAGAAAGGGATATCAGAGATATCACTCACTTGCGAATATTTACTGCTTCATCTAAGTTTTAGCCTAATTTCTGTGTCATAATTAATGTTATACTTTAACCGTGTATTACTTAAACGTCTGTGTCATAATTAATGTTATACTTTAACCGTGTATTACTTAAACGTCTTGTAATGTGGAAATAAATGAAATCTGAATTAGATCAGAGGCTGAATGTCAATAGGTATTTAGATAGGATTGTTAGAAATGTGTCGAATTTTTTTCTATGCCGAAAAAAGTTACTTTTTCGTCTCTTTGAGTTCTAAATGCATAGGTAGAAAATCACGTACAAGAGATACAAAACCGCTTACAAATGGCAACTTCAAATCAATTGTGAAACAACAAAGGTCGAACACATATGAAAGCAGTGTCTAATTTCTTTTCAAATTAAAATATTTTGGTCAGAATCGGGAAAATAATTTTTCAACTGTGAATTTTCTGAGGAATTCAGTTTACACAGTTGATATTAAGGGCTGCATCCTGTTATACGATCCCTTTGCTGTTGCTGACTGATGTGTTACCATGATTGCTAAAGCAACTTTAAGTGATTCTGGATAAAATTTAGCAACAGTTTTGACAGCTGATACAATTTTGGGAATCTTCTCCCCAATTTTCATCATAAAAATAACGAAGAGCGTATACTATTATCTTTCTTCCAAGATATCAACTTTCATTGTCTTACATGCTTCTTCCCAGATATCATCTTTCATTGTCTTATATACTTCTTTAGAGATACCATCTTTCATTGTCTTACATGTTTTTTTTCTCAGATATCATCTTTCATTGTCTCAATGCTTCTTTCCAGATATCATCTTTCATTGTTTTCTATGCTTCTTTCTAGATACCATCTTTCCTTGTCTTACATGCTTCTTCCTAGATATCATCTTTCATTCTCTCAATGCTTCTTTCTAGATATCATCTATCCTTGTCTTACATGCTTCTTCCTAGATATCATCTTTCATTTTTTCAATGTTTCTTTCTAGATACCATCTATCCTTGTCTTACATGCTTCTTCCTAGATATTATATTTCATTGTCTCAATGCTTCTTCCTAGATATCATATTTCATTGTCTCAATGCTTCTTTCTAGATATCATCTTTCATTGTCTTCGATGCTTCTTCTCAAATATCATCTTTCGTTGTCTTTCATGCTTTTTCTTAGATATCATCTTTCATTGTCTTAGATGCTTCTTCTCAAATATCATCTTTCGTTGTCTTTCATGCTTTTTCTTAGATATCATCTTTCATTGTCTTAGATGCTTCTTCTCAAATATCATCTTTCGTTGTCTTTCATGCTTTTTCTTAGATATCATCTTTCATTGTCTTAGATGCTTCTTCCTATATATCATAGTTACGTACCTCTTGTAACAGGTGTACGATTTGGTTGGTTATCGTTATCTAGAGGATGATCGACCTGGGTGTTATTGCCCGGATCGAGTAAATAATAAAATAAGATATGAAATTTATAGATGGGATAAATAGAGATCTGAGTAGATATATATAGAATAGAATAACACGAGCCCTCGTACATGACATATAACAATTTAATCAATTACATAAAACAAAATGAAATAATACATAACATTAGAAAGATACACTTCTTTTAGAAATCAATTACCGAATTTCAACACAATCATAATTATGTAATTAGCCGATCTGTTTATATTGATAGACTTAGTTCATCATGGAATCGAGTGAACAATCGAATCAATTGCCCAGCATGCCTGCATAACCTTGTTATTGCTGGTCACTCCCAATTCAACGTTGCTGACAGGTCAAGGTTGATGTTCTCCCCTTTTGCTTCTCTCTCTCTCTCCCTTATCCAGCCTCTTTCGGTCATCAAACTTTGTATGGGATGCTTCTTCTCTCTACCCTCTACGTTGATACCTATACGTGCATCGATGGTTGGGTTTGTTGGTAAGTAGGTAGGTGGATAGGTAGGTAGATAGGTAGGTAGGTGGATATGTAGGTGGAGCTATTTTCCCATTGTGCTTTCAAGACTCACTCGCTTCTACCGCCAGAATCGTGTTCCTCAACTTCCAGACACCTGTCCCTTGAACAATTGTTTATACGAGAGAATTTCGCCTTATTCTGCTCGGAGTCAAGATCTTCCGGCCTTTCTTGGGAACTTGTACTGTTTAAATTTTGCGATGTGGAATATTTAATACATGAAATTTTCGTCTGGGAAACACACCCCTTATTTAGCGTAGCCAATCAGGATTAAACATATCTACCGCCTTTTATAAATACACGCCCATCGTGGTTAGCATAACCCTCTAGATTTCGCGCACTATTTAAATAACCGATTCTGGAAAATTTCAAAAGATGACACTACTTCAACTGACTTTACAAATAGTCTCTGCATCCTCTCAACTTTGACATTTTCGATACATAGACCCCAAATTCAGTTTCTGTCTGACCGTTATAAAACGAATGCTTAATTAAGAATCAATCTCGCCCCAAACCATCGCAGTCTAGCGATTTAACACGGTACCTTTCCTCATAAATCTGAATAATTGTTATGTGCCAAACTAATGCGCTCTACATACATCGACAGAAATGTGCACCCTTACAATCATCTTTCATTGTCTCAATGCTACTTTCTAGATATCATCTTTCATTGTCTTACTTGCTTCCTCCTAGATATCATCTTTCATTGTCTAGTATGCTTCTTCCTACATTTCATCTTTCATTGTCTAACATGCTTCTTCCTAGATGTCATTTCTCATTGTCTAACATGCGTCTTCCAAGATATTATCTTTCATTGTCTTAAATGCGTCTTCCCAGATATCATCTTTCATTGTCTTCCATGCTTCTTTCTAGATACCATCTTTCATTGTCTTTCATGCTTCTTCTCAGATATCATCTGTCATTGTCTTCCATGCTTCTTCCCAGATATCATCTTTCATTATCTAAATGCTTCTTTCGAGATACGATCTTGCATTGTTTTACATGCTTCTTCCTAGATATCATCCTTCATTGTCTTACATGCTTCTTCCTAGATATCATCTTTCATTGTCTTGCATGCTTCTTCCTAGATGTCATCTTTCATTGTCTTACATGCTTCTTCCTAAATATCATCCTTCATTGTCTTACATGCTTCTTCCTAGATATCATCTTTCATTGTCTCAATGCTTCTTTCTAGATATCATCTTTCATTGTCTTACATGCTTCTTCCTAGATTTCATCTTTTGTTGTCTAACATGCTTGTTCCTACATAGAATCTTTCATTCTCTAACATGCTTCTTCCTAGATATCATCTTTCATTGTCTTGCATGCTTCTTCCTAGATGTCATCTTTCATTGATTTACATGATTCTTACTAGATATCATCCTTCATTGCCTTACGTGCTTCTTCCTAGATATCATCTTTCATTGTCTCAATGCTTCTTTCTAGATATCATCTTTCATTGTCTTACATGCTTCTTCCCAGATATCATCTTTCATTGTCGTACATGCTTCTTCCTAGATATCATCCTTCATTGTTTTCCATGCTTCTTCCTAGATGTCAGCTTTTGTTGTCTAACATGCTTGTTCCTACATAGAATCTTTCATTCTCTAACATGCTTCTTCCTATATATCATCTTTCATTGTCTTGCATGCTTCCTCCTAGATGTCATCTTTCATTGTCTAACATACCACGTCCTAGATATAATCTCACACATGTATATGTGTATATAATTCTGATGCTCCTATTACCACAACATTCCTTTCAAATGATATGGTAAGCGAGCTTATTCGCTACATACATACATACATACATACATACATACATACATACATACATACATACATACATACATACATACATACATACATACGTACATCAAGTCCACTATCGGACAGTGGAATCCTTCGTATTGAACAAATCGCAGAGATGAGGTGGTATTGTGCCGATCGCGTATATGACACACATACCTGATTCATGCATAAAGATGAACCTCGACCAGAATGCATACCCTGCCAGTAGCCAGTGACAGTAGAACAAATTCTTGTTGGGTGTGTCAACTTCCGCCTTGCGAGACGGAAGTATTTCGATGTGAGCTCAACGAATAAACTTTATGCTCATGTACCACCTGAGTAAATCTTGGAATTTTTGAAGTAATGCTGTTAACAAAATGTAACCATCCTTTTTATTTATCTTTTACAGAATTTTAACATCTTTACCTTGCATATTTTTATCTTTCATATTTACATTTATTTGAAAGGGTTTATCTTCCTGGTGTGGTTTTAACATTGCTAGAAATTTGCTTTTAATTGGCACCATAGAGGTATTATTGTGCTGAGGTGCTGTTAAACGCTACTGCATGCATACTAAACGTTATTGCTATATGGACGAACCCGATGAAAAAAACAAAAAGTTTAAGGACTTTATTGCATCTACCCTGCATGAAACCAACAAAGCACATATTTACAGGTATCATGGGAGCAAACAAAGACTAAGCCTCCAGCGATAATTGGCCTGAAACTGACATGGGCTAATGCAAAAAGTTGTATTTTTAACAGTAAATAATCTACCAGCTTGACACACTCATACTCAGTTAAAGCAAGTGCTGAGAAATTCCCATGCCAGTTTTGTATGAAAAAAGCGTTATTAAACCCTCTTTTTCTAGCATGAATGTTCGTTACATGTTTTTACTATGTTATAAGCTAGTATATTAGAGAGAAAAAAAGAATTCCCAATATTTGCTCCCAAGATATTTGTGCGGAATAATACCTTAAAGTAGGTAAAATATGGTACTTTATCTAGAAGTTGATCCTTGTAGATCTGTACAGGTCAAAGTCACTGATATCTATTCATTCTGACAATTGTCTTCGAAATAGTGTAAGTCATCAACCAATCTCAAATCAGAAAGGTCTCAAGTTACCATAAAGTAAAGCTTAGACTGAAACCTTTCAGCCAAAGTACATAATGGTAACTTGGTTTACTAATTTGTTTTCACTTGGTGAATCTTATAATCGTCGTAATCGTCAGTGGTTGGCATGAAAAATGGATATTTTATCTTTTCTTGCTCTTAAAAAATGCGGATTCCTAGCATCAAAGGTTGGTACGTAAACATATCTTGCAGTGATTATTAGAATAAATTTAGTTTTATACCTTGGATTTATTTATTTCTAAGTGTAAAACCTAGACTCGTCTATCACTGTTTATCTATGACCCTATTTATGCGTCTATTTTGGAACAGAAGGCTTAAGATGTCTAGCTATGAATATAACTATTCCTTTAGCCAAGGTCACACAACTGACAAACCTCACACAGATATAGGATTGCAAAAATTCCGTTTCTTACTTTGTTTAGAATGGCAGAATAATTTTATTCAGAAATACTACTTTCTATCGTAATATTTTTGTCTGCTTTGTGGAACAGTTATGTTTTTTCCATGAGCGAATGTTTTATATGTTTTTTTATTATTAAAAGATTTAGAAAGTGATGAGAAATAGGATTTCTTGTTTAAAAGTAATAACTACCTGTGCATATTAATTTTAATAAAATAAAGCACCCAATAATATATTTTTACTTATGTAGCATGAAACTGCATAACGATAAAGAAACTATAAATTGGAAAAATTGGTTGAGAAGCAGGAAAAAGAGGAAGATAATTATCTACATTACCAATTTAAGTTGAGAAATGAAGCAATTGAAGGTATTAGAAGAATGGTCATCTCAACCCCTTTGTTATATATGTAGAAGTGGAAGGAAGTAACATGCAGTCTTAAGTTTAACTGCTTAACCTGATTTTATTTCAAGGGAAAGCAGTTTATAAATGACCTTAACGACCTTGGCTTTGATTACTTGTATTTCAGCTCTGTCATTCTTAAACATTGCAAGTCTCAAAAAGCCAATGGTACCAAAAAGGTTTTGTTTAATTATGATTACATTTTTATGGAGGTCGGTATCTTAACAACCATATGTATTTAAAATAAAATAAATTCAGTAGGTAATTCTCTTGGTCGATTTGGTAATTGTACACAGTAGAAACAAGACTATAGCTTTAATAGTGAGCTGTAAAACAATTATCACTTACCTATGTTGCTTTCCTTCTCGTTTCTGATTGCTGCTTACCAAGCGAAGCATATAGAGCAATCAAAAGAGTTGCGAAGTTTCTGATCTTCAAAACATTACCATGGAGTAAATATTATATCCATCACTTCATCTGTGAAATATTGGGTTAACTGTGCGTCTCTAAAGTGTTGGCAAAGGGTAAAAACTAAATTACGCTCATCTTACAGAATCTACATAATTTGGCCTTGCTGATCCATTCTGCGTTGCCAGCCGCACCCAGTAGCTTTCTTGACACAGTAATTATTAGTTAATTGCTTACTTTTGAAATGAGTATATATTATGTACAACGGCACTATTGAAATGAGTATATGTTATGTACAACGGCACTATTGAAATGAGTATATGTTATGTACAACGGCACTATTGAAATGAGTATATGTTATGTACAACGGCACTATTCAGGTTATAGCTCATAAGATATGTTGGACATGAAGTATTCCAGAACTGTTGTAGTAGGTACAGTCATTTAGATGCCTATGTATTGTTGGACATGAGGTATTCCAGAACTGTTGTAGTAGGTACAGTCATTTAGATGCCTATATATTTTATGACCAGACCTGTTTCTATCAGATAGAGATGTACATGCCACTAAATAAATCTCAATGTTTTATCGATTTAATATTTACTTCATGCTCTGACATTCACTTTCAATGGCTTTGATTAGAAAGTATTGTTCATAGAAAAAGCAGTGATTAACAACAAACGTGTGAAGTTGAATTTTCCACTTGGACTAAAATACGTATATATCCTGAATTTGTATTATATGATTCCATACATGGCAACTTGTGAAGATGATCTTTTGCACGTTCATATAAATATTTTTCCTTCCATATCCTTGCGTACTAGCAGTATTATAAAAAAGAGGCAGTTTGAACTTCTTATGCAATATCTACTCAAAATGTTTGTGCGAATGCTGTTGAAATTATTGGTTTGGTGTTGAAATGAAGGTATAACTAGTTCTTCTATAAATCATGGAGCCATTTGTGCTATATAAGTTCAAACAAAATAAAAAAAAGAAAAAAAAAAAAAAAAAAAAAAAAAAAGAGAAACTAAAATCTGGTCTGTAGGAACAGATTTTTCATCGTAACATGGAAGCTCTAGAGTTCATCAGTTTGCTGCTACCAATTACGATTCCACGCATGGAGTAAGAACATTAGAGAACTCCTCATGAAATATCCGAATGAACAGGTGGAAGAGTTGCAAGTGTTTCAAAACGTTTACAATGTTGTGGGCATATATTTAGTGACACAGAATGAGAGATGATGGTTGCTGGTTTTAATTGGCTTAGGTAACCAGTGGGCCTTTATTTTGTAATCTTTCTACATGTATTGCAGAAATGGGTTTCGCGTAAGGCGATGTCTCCCTGTGAAGGACTTTATATTGACGTAGTCATCTCATTCCACAGGAGATGAAAAGAAATCCTAGCCTATCAGGGTACGAACTTTAGGTTTATAGCAACATTATAAAGAAGTTAAGATAATTTCAAGCGTTTGAACACATAGTCTGTACAATGCTGAATGCCGCCATCACCACCAGACAAGTAATATATGTCTCGTCGTTCACACGTGGGAAAAGAAAATCAGACAGATATGGATATATTTCAGTTTCAGCTAGTTTTATGTACGATACATCAATGTTGTATAGTAGTGTAAAATGGTACAATAAAATACTTTTTCAAAGATTACATATTTGTCCTTTAATATAGTTGAGTTTTAATTTCAACAAAATTGATATATGTAACAACCATGTGCTAAACCTTAGGTATATTCTTGTGTTCTAACTTTCACATACTGGGGCTATTTAGTCTTGGTAGCAAACTCATTCTTTATACCACTGGATGGCATACTAAATAGCTACCACTGGATGACATACTAAATAGCTACCACATCTTTACATTGACTTGTATTGCAATCAGAAGTACAGAGGAAGTAATTACTGCATCATATAAAATCAAAACAAAGTACAGAGAAAGTTAAACGGTATCAATACACACATGCTTTATCAATCAAACGTACAGAGAAAGTTCAACTGCATCTTTACACGTATACTATCAATCAACAGTACAGAGAAAGTTAAACGGAATCATTACACACACGTTATATCAATCAAACGTATGGAGAAATTTCAACTGCACCATTACACATACGCTATCAATCAAACGTATAGAGAAATTTCAACTGCACCATTACACATACGCTATCAATCAAACGTATAGAGACATTTCAACTGCATCATTACACATACGCTATCAATCAAAACTACAAAGAAAGTTCAACTGCATCATTACAAATACGCTATCAATCAGAGTACAGAGAAAGTTCAACTGCATCGTTACACAAACACTTTCAATCAGAGTACAGAGAAAGTTCAACTGCTTCGTTACACAAACACTTTCAATCAAAAGTACAGAGAAAGTTCATCATTACACATACACCATCAATCAAAAGTACAGATAAAATTCATCTGCATAATTACACAAACACTATGAATATATCAATCCCGAGTGTATCTTCTTAACATACAGGTAGGTGTCCAACATTTCAGCAGTTAGATGTCTTCATATACACGTAGGACTTATAATTACAAACTTAGAAGAATACAGGAACTACTTATGATTTAATATGGAACGAGGAAGAACAATTTTAATGATTGATACCTTTCATGAATATATAAGCAATTCCCTATAAAAGTTCTTGGTTTGCATAACAATCAACCCAGACTCTCAGACACGGAACAAGGTGTAATGTTTTGCATGTTTCAGGTGCATGTACAGGTAGAGGAAAGTGTCCGATTTTGTTAATTGCTTTGGTACTTAAAATTTAAAAGGGCATATGTGAAAATTTGAACAATTAGAAAAAAAGACAGGATTTACTCATGGTTGATATCCATTGGGAAAGCACAGTTTTATGAGTAGTCCCTACCATTATTGTCAAAATTCCCTAAGCAAATCTCAGATCTTTTAGATGATTAACTGAGAATCTAAGGTAGAAAACATGGGCAATTTATTGTCTGTTTCAGGTAAAGGCCTGGCAGGGAAAGGTGACTGAGTTTGTTACATGCCTCAAAAAGACATACAAAAAGACATACATACTAATAATAATAATGAGGACTTTGTATAGCGCCTAATCTTTAGAAGCTCTAAGCCCTTTACAACATTAGATAACACCTAAAAACATATATAATGATTTGATTACGAAAAACAAACACCATGAAATTAGAAAACAAAAACATGCTGAAAATAGTTAAGGTATGAAAACATTATTAAGTCTTTAGGTAAATTCTTGCAGTCGAAATAGGTGAGTTTTAAGAGCACTCTTGAATGAGATCGCTGTGTCTATGAGTCTAAGTAAAGTGGGCAATTCGTTCAACGTTGCTGGGCCCTGGTATGCAAAAGAACGTTGTCCGTATGACTTCATTTTGATAGTGGGAATAATGAGAATACGAGTGTCAGGACATCCTACTATTTGTCACTTAATATACAAAGGATATTAGGAAAACTGAAATAATTTTTGGTGACAGATAGATACTACTTGTAAAAAGTACTCTCATTTTTTAATAATGGATGTCTAACATATTGTACAAACTAGCAGTCTTGGCTGATATTTATATAACACAGATAACCTCGCAGGTGTCTATTTCAGTCTAATCTTGCTAATGTGTAGCTTCTAATTTTTCATTCATAAAGAACATGTGTAGGGATCTCCCTAACTCACAAAAACCAGTGGGCCCTTGTGATGGGCCAGCTTTCCACTTTCCTACATAATCAATGTAAAATTAGGGAAAACAAATGACCGCTTGAAAGTTGAAGAGGGCCACTAAGAAACCTGGATGGGCCGAGTATTTCTTAATATTGCTTTTGGGTCAATATAAATGTACATGTGGTGGGGTGGAATGGGTGTGGGGTGAGGTGGGGGGGGGGAGGGGGAGGGGGAGGCAGGCATTAAAACATTAATTCACTTTAACTGTATCTGTTATACTTTTCTAGCAAATTAATGCTAGCCAATCCCAGAGACATCCATGAACTGTTATGATAGAAATTCGGAAAACAAATTCTACGGAAATGTAATTCATTTGTTTAAAAAATAAGAGCATGTTGTTTTTTTGTGATGGTTTAAATGTTCGCACTATTAAACCTAACAGTTCATTGTCATTAGTTTTCGTTGTATGCTTCTTGAGTCATTTACGCCTAATTTATTTTTCTCATTTGTGCTTTGTCACTTTTGAAGGTAAGCATTAAAAGTTTCAAATTGAAAATGTCCGCTGTTTGTTATTATAGCAAATTACTTTAGAAAATCAATAGAATTGCATCACTTTACTAGACACTTCATGTGATAAATGAGTCCAAAAGAATTTCTCATTTACAATGGTGGAAGTGGAATTAACTCTGATAGCCTTACCTTGTTTCTTGCTTTCTTTATTTATTTTCCTCCTATTGCCTTGTACGTGACTTGGAAACATTACCGTTTTTTAGGTCTTGCTGAAATGTCTTACCCAACATAGAAAACAGTAAACTTATATTGAAAAGTTATAAAGACTTATGTATTTAAGTCCGTGGATTAAAGAGGACAATACATATTTCCGTAGTTTATTTTTCTATAAGGATGCCCATAAACAGCTTAAATCAAAAGAACTATTGCTGTGTTGTTAATTACTTTTTATCTCTTTTGTAACAAGGTAACGCTGATAACAGCATGTATGATACAATCTTTCTTCTTTATTTGTTTAAATTATTCGCTTAGCTGAACAAATTGATGTATGTGTACACATTCATTTATAAGGAAAGGAGTAATATTTCCAGAATTTTCATAAATTCTGTATTCCAGAGGCCATCAGAGTACTTGTTTCATTACAGCTCAAGATGCACCATTTAACGCATGGTAACTAAATGGGTATGTATCCCGTGTATATAATTACCTTGATAAGCTGTTTTGTAGGGATTTGATGTCATATACATCTTGTGTGGATCGAAGGTCTGGTGTATGAAGCTCTTGACAGCTTTTAAAGAAATTTTATATGTACTGTATTGAATGCAAGAATTAACTTGACGATGTCTGTCTATGTATGTTAACATCTGATCTCTTTTTCCGTGTTTCTACTGGTCAATAGGTGCTGTGTTTTAGATTCACTTTGCATAACCATATAAATGATTACATTCTGTTTCTGTGTTATCTGAAGAATATTTAGAATTAGTATGATCCACTAATGTTGAAGAATTCAGAAGGTATAAGATGTACAACATAAAATGCGTGATATTGTTTATTTGTCTAATTAATAATTAGGAAGAAAAAGCAAATAAATCAATAAACAACAAAAACACATACCAATATTTGATCAAGAAGCTCACAGTCCAAAATTAGAAACCATGCAAAGAATTGTTCAGCATTGGTGAAATCAAGCAAATGTACACAGCAGTTAATATTGTGTTAATTTAAATTCTTGGTGATTCCAGTGTCATTTTGGGGAAGTTATTTCAGAATCTCACAATGTTTTAAAAATAAGTAATAGTTCAGTTTATTTGTGTAAGCATGACGTTTGAGACCGTGGGCATGAAATCAGGTTTGCTGCCTGTATATGGATTCTGCATGGTTGCTTTGTGACAGTGGGCACAGGAATCAGTTAGCGGTCTGTATATGGGTTCTGCATGGTTGCTTTGTGACAGTGGGCATAGGAATCAGTTAGCGGTCTGTATATGGATTCTGCATGGTTGCTTTGTGACAGTGGGCATAGGAATCAGTTAGCGGTCTGTATATGGATTCTGCATGGTTGCTTTGTGGCAGTGGGCATAGGAATCAGTTAGCGGTCTGTATATGGATTCTGCATGGTTGCTTTGTGACAGTGGGCATAGGAATCAGTTAGCGGTCTGTATATGGATTCTGCATGGTTGCTTTGTGACAGTGGGCATAGGAATCAGTTAGCGGTCTGTATATGGATTCTGCATGGTTGCTTTGTGACAATGGGCATAGGAATCAGTTAGCGGTCTGTATATGGATTCTGCATGGTTGCTTTGTGACAGTGGGCATAGGAATCAGTTAGCGGTCTGTATATGGATTCTGCATGGTTGCTTTGTGACAGTGGGCATAGGAATCAGTTAGCTGTCTGTATATGGATTCTGCATGGTTGCTTTGTAACAGTGGGCTTGGAATTATTTTAGCTGCCTGTATAATGGATTCTGTATGGTTGCTTTGTGACAGTGGGCATATGAATCGGTTTGCTGCCTGTATATGGATTCTGCAGGTTGCTTTGTGACAGTGGGCTTGGAATTAATTTAGCTGCCTGCATTTGGATTCTGCATGGGTTTTTAGAATATTTCAGTGATATTATGCTAGGTTAGGAGCCTGTGTGTGTTAATGAAAGAATATTGACCCAGTCAGGTCAAAACAAATTAGAGTATCTCTTTTTTCCCAGGTCACATCTGGTAGGTTAGGAAAATATTGCTAATCAATAGTCAATGTGCTAAGAATATAAAAAAAACTATTCTCCTAGGTGAGATGGAACGAATTTCAGAAAACATTAATTATGTTTTAATTAACCAGAAGTTAGCAAAGGAAAATTAAAGATGGCAGTTAATGTACTTTCATAGCTGAATTCATGTGACTATCAACTGACAATATGAACGCTTTTTATGTAGCCTATACTAAATTTTACTCTTTTAAAGTTATAAATAATTCTGGTAAGATATGACATTTCTTGGCTGCAACATAAATATTTCTTAATTGATTTACTTTGATAAGGTGTTCCCTAACAAATGATTGAATGGTTGTGATATTATTTCAAATTAAAGGGGTCCTCTCTGCATGACAGCTTGTTCAAACAACAATTTTTGGGAACGTATTTCATTTTGGTATTATAAACAACATTAAGGCGGTAGGCACCTCAACCAAAAATGGTCTTTTTACCAAATAGTTGTGAAGAACATACTTTTAAGAACAGTAAAGATGATATAAATTGCTTGTAAATAGATTGGAACCATCTGCATCCACTAATCATTGTTACACAATATTCATCCGCCTGGCAGATTACTGATGACTTGTATTACTTCACAACATGTTGAATTCATTTTCAACATTAGGTTTTTGGACCATAAACAAGAAAAGGGCTTTTAGCTTTCCCTTTGATGAACAAACCATTGATATGCTATACGTTTTAATTTTCTGCTTCACATAGAAATGGGAGGGGTTTTCAAATGAAACATCATGCCGTCTGTCTAGCAAAGTATGCATAAGTTGTGAAAGGTTTTCATTAGTCCCTATGTTGCCACATGTATTCATTAGTCCCTATGTTGCCACATGTATTCATATGTCCACCATGATTGTCTATGTATTTGGATATAACGGAAATATTATTTAGTCAAATGTTTTGCACAGGATATCAATATCAACAACCTTGGATCTCATCTGGAGATGACCTTGATCCTGCAAAGCTATATGGAGAAAAAGGTTTTTCAGATATTTAACTAGAGTAATTTTTATTGGTACATACAGTGCAGGGCTGAGATCAGTTTTTTTCTTTTCTTTCAGTAGTGTTTAAAACCAAAAGCTATTTAAATAAATTTAGATTTGTAGGTTAATTTTCCGAACACTTGTTTGTGTCATGTAAAATTAAATTTGTGCAGTTACTGCAGTTAAACCCTCTCTGGTCATTGACACGTCATCGCCCTAGGTGTCGTCCATAGGTATGTTTCAGATATGCAGTCGAGATCCTGCTAAAATTTAGAGTTAAAGGTAAGCAGAATTGCACTCATAGATAACGTAACTAGAATTACACTCGTATATAAGGCATGTAAGATTACATTCATGCATAAGGTAAGTTGAACTACACTCATACATAAGGCACGTTGAAATACATTCATACACACGACAAGTAGAATTACACTCATACAGAAGGTAAGTAGAATTACACTCATACATAAGGTAAGCAGAATTACACTCATACATAAGGTAAGTAGAATTACACTCATACATAAGGTACGTTGTACTACACTCATGTGTAAGGTAAGTTGAACTAAACTCATACATAAGGCAAGCAGAATTACACTCATAAGTAAGTAGAATTACACTCATCCAAAAGGTTGGTAGATTTACACTCATGCATAAGATCAGTTGAACAAGAATCATACAAAAGGAAAGTTGAACTACACTCGTACATAAGGTAAGTAGAATTACACTCATACGAAAGGTAAGCAGAATACACTAATACATAAGGTAAGCAGAATTACACTCATACGTAAGGTAAGCAGAATTACACTCATACGTAAGGTAAGCAGAATTACACTCATACGTAAGGTAAGTAGAATTACACTCATACGTAAGGTAAGCAGAATACACTAATACATAAGGTAAGTAGAATTACACTCATACGTAAGGTAAGCAGAATTACACTCATACATAAGGTAAGCAGAATTACACTCATACGTAAGGTAAGCAGAATTACACTCATACGTAAGGTAAGTAGAATTACATTCATACGTAAGGTAAGCAGAATACACTAATACATAAGGTAAGTAGAATTACACTCATACATAAGGTAAGCAGAATTACACTCATACGTAAGGTAAGCAGAATTACACTCATACGTAAGGTAAGCAGAATACACTAATACATAAGGTAAGCAGAATTACACTCATACGTAAGGTAAGCAGAATACACTGATACATAAGGTAAGCAGAATTACACTCATACGTAAGGTAAGCAGAATTACACTCATACGTAAGGTAAGCAGAATTACACTCATACATAAGGTAAGCAGAATTACACTCATGGATAAGGTAAGTAGAATTACACTCGTACATACCAAACGCCGCTAATTATGTAGAGGATAGCGTTTAAGCTGTTAGTGCGCTACATTTGTACCCTTTGTTTCTCAGTCAGTATTTCAAACCGGATATAATTTTTTCAGTGTCACAGAAGACAGTTTGACAAATATCAAAATTCTGTCTAGATTTAGCCTCTTATGGCACACATCATTTGCCTCTCTTGGCACACATCATTTGCCTCTCTTGGCACACATCATTTGCCTCTCTTCGCCTTAAAAAAGAAAGAAAAACAATATTTATCTTTATTATGATCTTACTGATTCTGGAACAAGAGAGCAATACGTTTGCCATTTTATTTAGCTTATGGAGTAATTGTAACACAATGATTGATACCGTTTGTTTGCTAATGTTAGCAGTTCGCTGGGCAGCATTGCTCATTACATTTTCAATCATTCAGTGATTTTTGAATATCACCAATAAAAATAATCTGGATAAGGACTTGAAATTGTATTGATTTAGGAAACGTGTAGGAATTTTTGTTTTCAAAATTCGTTCAACCTAAACAGAATGTGGGCTCATCTTTCCTCATCATTTTCTACCCCTCCCTCCTTTTAGTATCTGTCTAGAATTTGTCAGCATAAGGATGTAATTAGCAAAGAGCAGAAATGAACCGGTAAGATTTACCTTTATTGCTGGAATGAACTATTTGTTCTCGCTGGCCTGACTGCAAATTACTGCATAAAGCCTTTTCGAACTGAATCATCCACATACACATACATGAGGGAAGATTTCGCTTAATGCGAATAACAGCGGTTTTCTTGAAAACTTCCATTGTATTTACCAGTTGTCTGACGATTCAGTGATTGCTTTTTACGATAACTGGGACTACCTTTACTCCAAATGTTCTGCTCGGTTATGGCCATTATCGTCTAAATATACTGCCAAGTTAATACTTAACAAAAGGAAGAATTCCTTCAAAGTGTATGTATGATGATTGAATGGACTCAGTGAAGACCGTACTGGTTTAGACTCTTTTGTAAAAACTGGCAGGATAACGACACACACAGATTGGGAGGTAAATTGTACTGATATGCCTCATGATACAAATGTGACTATGATTTTAAATAAAAACTCGCTCTAATATGGCTGTATTATATATGATACAATTATTGAAATGTCATCTTTTGATTGCAAGTGTTATCGTCAAATGTCCATGATTCCTGCATCATCAACGGGTTTCACATATAGATATACGCTTATTTAGACAAATATTAGACCTGTGAACACGTACATATTTGCCACAATATAAAATTTTCTGGTATATACTTCAATATGAGACCACGGCTAGCAAAATCTTTGATGACACAGAGAATAATTTGAATCCAATCATTATTCTGTGCTGATTCCCATTTTCTCTCACTATTGATTTTGAATGGGATATTTAAGCCAAACATTAAAAAGGGAGTAAACCCATTTCGAGCGGATATGCAATATAGAAAATACTTAATGATGGATTAAAACACCCACTGTGACCTACAATGTGATTTTCTTGTCTCTTCCTGGTACACAGACATGCAAAATCACACGTTAGATTACAAGGCCTTTGTTTTCATCAATACAGTAAGGTCCTATTTACATCTTGTTTTGAATCAAAATCTGTTGACAAAATCTTTGACTAGCCTACTTTTATAAACAACCTCTGGTTAATTTATACCTATTTTCTCAAGTGGATGTCGATCAACAGCACTGTATGCGCGCATGTTTACAAACGTGTACAAAATTAGATCAACAAGAGAAATCAATTGTTTTATCCATAATATTTAATGCTGCAGGTCAAATGTGTTAAATAATATGTATCAACAATAACTAAATTGATTTTTTAACATACTTCCTCGTACCATAAAAAGGTTATTGTATATGAATTCAATGTCTGACTTTGTTCCTTATTTCAGACGGATTCATCCGCTGTATATTCCTGCACGTGCATGGTTAGTAATGTGAAAAAAGATTTTAATAACTCTCAATTTGGCATGTCAGATTAAGAACATTAAAATGCATCTGAAGAGTAATATATTTATACTATAATTAGCACTGATATATTTTCTATATTTATACTATAAATAGCACTGATATATTTTCTATATTTATACTATAAATAGCACTGATACATTTTCTATATTTATACTATAAATAGCACTGATACATTTTCTATATTTAAACTATAATTAGCACTGATATATTTTCTATATTTATACTATAAATAGCACTGATACATTTTCTATATTTAAACTATAATTAGCACTGATACATTTTCTATATTTATACTATAAATAGCACTGATACATTTTCTACATTTAAACTATAATTAGCACTGATATATTTTCTATATTTATACTATAAATAGCACTTATACATTTTCTACATTTAAACTATAATTAGCACTGATACATTTTCTATATTTATACTATAAATAGCACTGATACATTTTCTACATTTAAACTATAATTAGCACTGATATATTTTCTATATTTATACTATAAATAGCACTGATACATTTTCTACATTTAAACTATAATTAGCACTGATATATTTTTTATATTTAAACTGTAATTAGCACTGATACATTTTTTATATTTATACTATTATTAGCACTGATACATTTTCTATATTTTTACTATAAATCGCACTGATATATTTCTGACATTACATTTTTTATGAGAAGAATTTCGTTTTTTATAAAAGCAAAATTCTCTTTAAAAGCAGACTTCTTATTCAATGTCTGTAATTTCATGATCAACAAATGAAAATCAAATTTTCAACAAATTTTGAAAGCGGTTTAAGTTAAGGCAGGGCTAATGTGAAACAATGTATGTGCACCATTTCTAACAATGTAACAACTATTAGATCAGCCCTACTTTAAAGTGAAATTGAAAAAAATGAAAACGGGATTTTGTAGATTGACTTTATGAGTGAACGTACTTTGCTACTCGCAGCATTTCAGATGAAACCATAATCACACTTTTCTCTTCTTTGTGCGGCTAAAATGTGGAGTCTTGTATGATTCAGTGTGATTAAGGACACGTTCGTCTAAAATGAACAGGATGGGGTCCTATGGAAATTTTATATTTTGTGTCGGTATGGATTTCTCTTGTTTCGTGTACCTTTCTACTGTGGAATTACATTTTTTTAAACATATAAAAACAAAACAAAACAAAGCAATAATAAAAAAAACCAGCAAAACAAGCTGATTTTTTTAAAGGCTAGTTTAGTCTAATAGTGTTTGTATTAGTAAAGAAAACAGTGATGCTTTATCGTGGAGGAAAAGGGAAGAGAAGGGAAATAATAAATATCGTCTAAGCTGTCTTAGCATTATAGTTTAAAATGGTTAGAGGAGACAATATATATATATATATATATATATATATATATATATATATATATATATATATAAAGTGAATGAATGAATGAAAGAATGAACTAATTAAAGAAAAAATGAAAATTTATTGTGCTATTAAAAATAACCAAAGGGAGAGAAGTGGTATATTGTGATAAATTACACGCTTTGAAACCAACATTCATCCTTAGAAACTAATGTGTGTGGAGTACAATATGTTATGATTCGATGACAAGCATTTAATTGTACAAGCCAACAGCCACATTTACAATCCAACACTCATCATTCCAAACAAATGTCTTCTGGTATTATATGTTTTAATATGATAACAAGCACTCTTTCTTACAAACTCAAACCTATATTTACAATCCAACACTCATTCTTACAAACTAATGTCATTTGATGGTAAAATAACTCCGCTTTATCATTCCGTATTGATACATTTTTATAGAGCGATAGGCAAGTTTCGTGTCTGTATCACTGAAACACACTCGATTGCTCTGCTTCTAGTAATGTAGAAATGTAGAAATGAGACATCAGTATTGCTACACTTCCTCAAAAGAAGAGTGCAATCGATGCTGTAAAATGCTCTATTCTAAGTTGTTATTGCTATCGCGAGAGAGAGAGAGAGAGAGAGAGAGAGAGAGAGAGAGAGAGAGAGAGAGAGAGAGAGAGAGAGAGAGAGAGAGAGGCACAAGGTCACAAGTTATAAATTCGCCGTAATATTTTGTGTTACTGTTCTAATGAAGGAGAGTTACAATTCTTTTTTGAAAAAAGTCAGCAACAAAATTCACTCATATATATTTATATTTGTTTTCCTGAAAATAATATTTCTAAAACAGCAATTGCTTGGGCGATATTTACTGGTCTTTTCCTTTTTCCGCAGCTAAAATAAAATGGTTAAAATATTTCTTTTCCTTCCAAGCACACACACTCTTGGCATAAGCTATCATACTCTTGAAACCAGCAGTCTTTCTTTCAAGACATTGACAAAGGCTAATCGACCTTGCTCATATTTCTTATATTGTAGTTTTGGTCAGTATTTCTTCTATTGGCCTCCTTTATTCTAATTTTATATCATTTGCTTCGACCCCTTACTGAACCACACTGTGTAAAACACGTGCACTGAGCTATATGTGCAATTGTCTGAGAACGTAAGGAATTCGAGGAATGAAACAATCTTACGGTTTAAAATTTGACCAGTTTAAAGGTCATCAATGAGAGATGTATTAACTGCAAGATTATTCATTTTCCATCATAGTATTGTTAAAGCCCTTGTGATGTGGTAAATAAGGTCAGTTGTACCATACGACTTTTTCGGTCATGTTCTAATTTGCATATGTATGAGACGTGATGTCATTTTTGCATCATAATACTGATACCACAACAAAATCAACATACACAGCACGAGGACTTCATTTAAATTGTCAAAGGATCTGGATGTAATCATAAGAGTGTCTTCCTTGACATAAATAATCCGGATAGTGCCTCCTAAAGTGAGAACAGAGAAAGAACTTGTACGCTCCTGGAACAATAACATGGAAACTAAACACGCGAACTGCAAGGAAACTTATCAGTGATTGTAAAGATGAATTTTAAAACTCAACATGCTTTTTTAAAGCCTTTTATTATGTAAAGAAAGACATTTGACAAGATTTGGGCCTAACCAATCACATTAAGTATAGCCTGAGCAGCCCGACTCTATTAAACCGCATCCGTTTTGTACTTTGGAAGTAGCCTTTGATTCCTACTGGATCTCTTTACACTAGACTGAGCACCACCTCCAGCAGCCGCCACAGGAGTAGCAGAACCACCACCAACCACCACAGCTTTGACAATAACAGTGATAGCATCTGATGAGATGCTAAAAGCGATGTTATCATTATTCCCTGATCTCAGAAGAAAGTTTGAAACGTTCAACTAGCGTGGTTTCGGAATTAAGCACTTTGGGAGAAGTTTGGCGGATCGCAGTAAGTTGATTTTTAGCAGTCCATGTAGAACATCTATCACTTTATTCATCGTGGCTATCCCATGAGGAGCCTTCTCGACGAGCTCTTTATTGGTCTTTAGGTCCAGATCACTATCGTCTCCCCGTGAATTTGTTTTCGTCGAGTGACCTCACGATTTTTTCGACCTTACTCAACGAAGTTTGCATAGCAGACTCACTGTTTGGGCTGTTTGGTTTGCTATCTCTACCCAATTATGGATAAGAGGGCTTTGTCGAAGCCTTCTATCTCTCGCAGTGGTAATATATTTGATGGTAATGTTTCAGTGATTTGTTTCCTGCGACGGTGTTGCTTTTGGGCAGCTCTGAGGTTATCAAATCCTTCACATCATTAAGGTCGCATAGAACTATGTAAATATTTCTCAAGCCCCTTTAGATCATTTGTGGTATGGGGAGGTTTGTGCACCAAAGCCAAAGCCTTCTTAAATCAGTGAATCATTTTCATATGTGAAATATGGTAGCCACGTGGCAAGGTAAGATTATTGTTGATACTTTGTACTACGGGTTGTGGTGGTGGTGGTGGTGGCTGACCATAGTCTGCAATAAGCTCGGCCAGGCTCTGAAAACCGATGCTCTACCGATTACAACAAAACTGATGCAATAGATGTGATCAGGTAACAGTGGAAACTAGCGTCGCTCTTGGAACAAAAGATATTCTCTTCAATGGCGGAATGATCCCGGATGTAATATGGAAGTAACTGCAGCTATATAAATGTGTGTGTGTGTGTGTTCGTGTGTGTTTGGGCTTTGGCAGTTTCTGGGGTGATTGATGTTGGTGCGTAGCTACCGAAGTGAATATTACTTTTGGCTTATTTTTAGTGTAAATCGGCGGCGAATGAACGAAAGCGGCAAGACCAGGTCTCGTGGTGGCAGATACAACAGTCTTATGAAGCTTAGGCTGAAAATGACAAGAGCGCCTCGAGTACAATAACAACCCTTTACGTTAAGAAGAGGCGGGCAGTAGAAAAAACAAACAAGCAATACAAAAAACAACAACAAAAACATAATGATTTAGTGTATTACAACGTGGTGACTTCGAGGAGTAAAATGGAATATCTATCACCGAAGGTGAAGCTGAAGAATCACTACTACCAGCCAAGTGAAGAACAAAACAAGTGGAAGTACTTGGCGATTACATGGGTATTGCTGGCGAGTGATGACACTTTTTCGTATAAACTGCTTTAGACACTTTCGTTTTATGTTGATGGATACACAAAAGCTATCGCAAATTTAATATTGCTTTCGTGGCTATTGGTGGGGACTTAGTGAGAAAAAATGTTAGCTGATGATGCTGTTTTTCTAAGAATTTTGCTGTTTGATGGCTATCAAAGCAGCCTATCGTCACTGAAGTATACCTAGATCAAAATTCAACATAACAAAACCAAACGAGGTGTATTAAGCCGATATCCTTTTATACCCCATGACAGAGTGAATAGCGGACGAAAACTTCGCGTGCATAAATAGGCTCTAACCGTAGTAGATTATGTTAGTCGCTATAATGAAGCAGAACCGTTAACCACAGACATGCTGATGAGGTGATTGAAGCCTTGCAACTTGTTTATAAACGAACTGAGCCAACAGCTGCAGTTGCTCCAGGTTGATAATCGCCGTGAACCGTTTCTCAACTTCTCACTAAGCTGTAAAGTTGTAATGGTGCGGCGGAGCGACAATGATTATCACTTAGGCCAGAGTACTGTGTAATGCTTGAACCGGTGCACACCAGAATGCGCAGGAAAAGATATAGGGTAAGAAAGGAAAAATTAATGGGTTAAGATGCTGCCTGAAAAATCGCTATATGAGGAAGCGACAAGATTAACCGGTAAAACTCTATACATTGCGATCCAGGAAAATACTGTGTGGCCAGAGCCGTCAAGGAAAGCTCATAGGTAGGTGGGATTAACAGAAACGAAACTGCCGAGAGATGCCCTTGTGAGATACTTATATACGCCTGGAGGGCTGGAGCACGGCGAAGCTAGAGTCATAATCTTGTTTGGAACCTGAAGACGTACCGGATCCTAAAGGCTGAGATAACGATGGATTCGCCTGTCGTATACAATCCAGTAGATGGGTTGGGACACGGATTCGTACGGGAGGAGCTCATCGTCGTGCTGGCTGATACACAACTAAATCTTAGAATTAGGCACTGTAGCACAAAAATCACGGCCGGGGTTAGGGGGTGGGGGAGGGGTGCTGGTTGTACAGGAATGCAATTTACTCCCTTAGAATGTTTGGTTTGTAGTTCTGCAGCGCCTGTATATACTATCCACTCCAGAGTGTTGACCGAATTATATGTCAGGTACATCTCAACATTGCTTGTAGTGCATCGCACCCTTTATCTTCGATTGTTAATCTTTCTCGCAATTAATAACCTGAGTTACAATTATCTGGGGATTCGTATACCATATATGCATTATTGTGCTGACGTGTGTTAAACCCTAATACATACTAATACATATCGTATATAAAGAGCTTTTATTTGCACCGGTTGATACACAGCTATTCCCTCAACTCTTATGAGAGTGTGTTTAGTTCGTTTTTGAATCTGAACGCGGGTTGCAATCATCTCCCTCAGCGAGTTTGGGTGGTAGTTCTGCAACGTCCCTGAGTCCTGCGAAACCCATCCAACTTTCCGAAATAAATAATCTGATCTCCGTTTCACAAAGCACTGGTGGTGCTACAAAGTCTTTGGGAGTAGGTGGGGCAATATTCGATATTTGGTCATAAAATCTACTCTGGATATAGCTGGATACGGGAGAGTGGCCCACATAGAATAATCAGCGATGGTCCAAATGTTTTGGGGTCTTTCATCTTGAGTCCTTTTTGTATCATCGCATATCCCAAACACCAATCTCCGGTTTTTTAAGTCCATTTCAGCTGCTTACTCTGACACTCGACGAGTTTTCTAACATCAAAGAGGCCAATAGAGCTCGTGTATTTTCCGTTTAGGCAGCATATGCGGCGGGTAGCGAATGGCTCTCTGTTGTCTGGAGTGTCCAGTGCTGAAGGTTGATGACGGAGCACATATGATTTGGTTCTGGATAATACGCCAACATCTCTGAGGCTGTGTAAATCCTCTCACCTTTGTGTCTTAGCTACCTGGTAGGACAGGAATGGGGACTTCCCGAAAATGTAATCCGTGCAATAATCAACATTACAGCCGCATTCTAGAGGACAGGAAAAGACATCAACATTCTTAACTTTGTGCGTCGCTGTCTCTTTTTTTATATAAATGAAGTCTGTAGCGATTCTAAAAGTCTATTTGGGCTCAAAACGTGGCAGCATTGATGACAGGTAGATGTGGTCGTAGGCAAGTATATTTGCTCTGATGTGTGAGGTGTTGTTGGATCTCAGTGAAGTTAGCTATAATGTGACAAAAGTGGCAACGCACTGTGGATACGAGAGTACCTTTGTCCTTACAGTCTCTGACCGAAGTCCAGCTCCACCTGATAATAAAAAGGCGGTGATTGTTATATTTAACTCATTGCGTGAATTTGCCTATAACCGAGCAGACCAAAACCGGATCTTTAGATAGCCTAACATTAAAGTTCTTGTCATCTGTGACTATGTCTATGGAGGCCTCTAGATGTGTACGAATCCCATGATTTCCATACAATACCGGTGTTACTGTGTGGCAGTCTTCGGCAAATGTTCAAGATTTAACGCAGGTAAATCCTGGTATTTTGATCCCGGGAATGAGGCCGTTAAATGACACGCACTATGCGGTGAAAAAGATAAAGAAAGGAGCACACTTACCCCAACCTCAGAAGGATGCTGGGTAACAGGCTTCCATATCTCTCCCAATGGCGTCGTTAAACATAATATCCTTCACGGCAGGTCCACAACCTTCAACGACCGTAATCGTTCTGACTAATGACTTCATTGGATCAGTCGTTATGATCAGGGATCACAATATACTTAATACTAGAAAAGATCACTTTACCGGCCAGATCTTTGATTATGATGGGCCACCTAATGACTTTTTCAAGGTTGGCCACATCCTCAACTATGGCACCTTTTTCACTTACAGACTTCTCTTCCCCATATAATGTTTTCGGACGGGAGCGAAACCATATACCACGACAGTAACCACGAATGCATTTCGGTAATGGTTTGAATCCATGCCCCCAAAGTCTGGAGTCTCTAGAAAAATTCAATAGAGGAGCTCCGTGGGTTTTATCCTTTTTCACTGGTTCAAATTTATTCGCTATTAACCGCTTATATAGGATGTTGACCACCTGACGAATTTGAGCTCAGGAAAGAGCTCTTTGCTTTTGGCAGCACTCGCATCTGTCATTTGGGCGTTCATAACAATTCTACCAGTCCTCGCATCAAACCTCCGAGCAATCTTCAAATCTCTTATAACAAAATAGTCATCAGCCTCAGTTATCTGTTGAAAATGTAAAGGATAGAACATACGTCAGGAACGCGGACTTCGTACTCTCTATTGTGTTTGGTCATAGTAGACCGTTTGTGCGAATGGAGTGGTCGATAGGTGGTGGGATGGAGTCATCTAGATCAAACGACTGATCAACATTCGAAACTCCAAGAAAAGTAGGCACTGACCCACCTCGGGAACTGCACTCAAGAAAGCGTCTTTGATCCACTCTTCCACCTCGAGATCTTCACTGCAATGATCTCGTTGATCCACATATCCAAACCGACCAGCTACATGCTGGTATATGTATGGCAATATGTTTCTAAAAATATTAAGTAATTTCTAAGAGAAACACATAAAAAATACTGAAAATATACTTGTGGTGTGAATATTTTAAGTGATACATACCTTCAACTAACAGGCTCTGGTAAATGTTATATACTTGGAGGTGTGCTGTGAATATTTTAAGTGATATATACCTTCAACTAGCAGGCTATGGTAAATGTTATATAAAATATTAACTAACCTGCCGTTAATACTATTAGTGAGGCAACCTGAAACTAACAAACATGCAGTGATACCAATATGTGAGCAAATTTGTAATTGATGTTTTTATATGACATGCAGATATACGTTCACGTGGTGAACCTAAAAACTTACGGTGATATGTTAACTGATTGAGGAAAAGTTCAAATTGTCGTCTTGCTTTAATTTCATCGAAAAGAAGATTATACCAAGATTTTTTTTACCACCATAAGAAAGCTTCTGATTGAATGCTTACTCCATGTCTATATCAGAGAAAAGGTGGAATTGAATTGAACCATCTTTGGTGAAAAACCTTTGTATTCAACAGAATTCAACGATGCAAGATTTATGGTAGCGTTTAGAACTAACGACAAGACTCCACCCACACAATTTTGTTTCCATCAACCAGCATGTATATATTATTATAACATTTGTGTTTATTCTAAATAATAATGAATGGGTGTGTAATATAAAATAGCCATGATGCAAAGATTAGATTTTACCTAGGTGCCAATGCCAAATTTTCTTTTCGAGGTTGTGGGGGCGAAATTGCTCATCATCATTTTATTTATTTTTTTTAAAAAAAAGGGGGGGGGAGGGTGCGCTGCAGTATCTACCTAAACATATCCGATTGCAGCGTTCACACAACCGACCATTTTCCTGCATATTAGCACTACAATTTCTTTTTCAAATTAATAGCACAGGTGAATTTTATCACATACCCTTATAACCCACTTTTAACTGATGCATATCTCCAGACCTTACCGTATAAAAAGCAGAAGCACATGAGGCGGCTAATATCCTACTCCACTCACTAGCACTGACAGGCGTGCTACAGTTTCCGGAAAAATGAAGATAATAGAAAAATGGACCTAACAATACGGATGACGCGCTTAAAGGCTGGTGCAATCTTTCTTTTAGCGGGGTAAAGGTGGGTCGTAGGAAATAGAGGGAGCTGAAAAGTATCTCCCTTGAATTATTCCCTTTCTATATATATATATATAGATATATATATAGCGAGTCCTGTAAGAATAACAAACCATCCCATGATCCCATGACAACATTCATAATATTTGCATTTAAAAAAATGCATCAGGCTCAGAAAAATTAGATCTTTCATTACAAACAAAATGCTAAACTCGCAAACAACTCTTCTCCTCTAAATAAATACAGATGTGAACAAATAACAATACCAATCCTTTGTAAAGACTTGGGGTATAGGGTGACTATTTCATATATTTATGTTTTAATGAATGACTGATGTTTCGTTCCTTTTTTTGAAAGGGTAAACTGATAAAGTGAAACAGAATGTCCTCCTTAGGCTCCACTGACATGCGTTGTAATTTTTAAGCTATATTTTGCTTCAAAGTAAAACCACAATTAATTTCATTTACAGAATAATTATCTTCTAGCAAGAATACAAACATATCTGGTAGTATCACACACACACACACACACACACACACACACACACACATATATATATATATATATTGTCACGGAATTGTATGATTTATATCAATATGTATATGTGATCAAAAATGTATTAGGGTTTCGTTTCCGACTAGAGCGTTTATTTTTTTGGCTCTAGTTATTTTGAAATACTGAGCGCGATTCACCCCCTGCTGCACGTGCAAATTGCCTGAAGTGAAAACTTACGTACCTAGCTGCTGCGCATATCTGTCACAGCTAGAGTACATATAGAGCGAATTCTCTATAAACAAATTACACTACGACGAGTCTTGTCAGAAAGCTTACCTCTTTACGGGAGCAAATCTTCAGCTGTAGAGGTATGTGAAATTTAAGATAGTATTCTTTATCACTATTCGTTTTATATGACATAATTGTTTCATATATTAGATGTTTTAGAATTTATTCTAAATTCTACAGAGAGTCAATACCTAGGTCATACAACGCCATGATATTAGAAATACTATAGTCTGGTTCAAGTTAGCTATTTGTTGTAACTGAACAGATGGATATTATTTAATTATACGCGGCATGCATTGAATGATTAATGTAATGTGTAACAAGATGCAATTCATGTGCGCGCATGCGCAACATATATCAATGCAAAAGTACTAACCGTGTCATATGTACTACACGGTTTAGTTGTTATACTTTTAGCTGTCCTTATGTATGGTTTGGTGTTGTGGAATCGCAGAACTGTGTGGTTTCTTGTGACGTGTACGCTGTGTCTGGTGACGTTGTTTCGGAAGAGTGTACAGGTTTTCTCGATGCGAGGGACCAAGGCTTCTAGACCAGCGGGTCTGTGTTAAATTTAATGGCTCTCGTGGGATTTTTCAACAGACTGGGAGGGGTGGACCATGCGTGGTGGCTCCTTGACCATTGACTAGAGCGGGTGGAACCGGAGATACATCTTGGTCGTCAAACGGGCGCCACGATAGTTATACATATTACGTGTTCCATTTTATTGTTATTTTCAATATTGCTATCTGTGCAAAATTATATGTATTCACATTTCAATATCGCTATATGTGTGATAGGTTCATAATTTCATGCATTCCCATTTCAATATCGTTATACGAACGACAGATTCATAAATTCATACATATCCCAATATCGCTTGATGAATTGATAAATTGAGGAGTTAATAGATTGATGAATAAATGAGTATCATATTGATAAGTGCATAAATCACATGCTTTGGTCACCCTTGGTATTTAATAAGACTTTGTTTATATTAGGGTGTAGATCATATACTCTTATTTGTTGATTGGTGATAGGATGTTGTTCACGTTTGTTTAAAAATTCCATTCGTTAAATTCATCTTTGATTTTTCTCGTTGAGTTACTTGTTGTTGATAGTTCCATGTTAGGAACTTTATAATTTTCCTTATCTTTTTGTTATAATGGTGTCAGATTTGTTCATCTTTAAATTGCGTTTATAAATAAACATCTTATTAACGCAGTTGCTTTCGGTGTCTTCACTAATCCAGTCCCAACCCGGCTTCATCCTGTGACATATATATGTATGTACAATTCAGGGAATGCAAAAACCAACTATTCACAATTACTCCAGTAAACCAGACAATAGCTAACGCTGCCCTGTGAATGTCTTGAGTAGAACAGACAACATAGAATGCGATCAATGAGAGTGGATGGCTTTCAAGTGGCACGTTTAGGACACCCTGTGTTTTTAACACAAAAAGTGCCAAGTAACTGGGACACAAACTTCAGTCGACAGTAGATGGCTGATAACATTTGCAATTGCGTACCTGCACCAGTGAAGTCAATAAGTCAAGAAACACTGGCATATTAGTAAAGTGAACACTGAAATACAGAAACTTGTGCCCTTATTAAAAGTAATATCATGACGATACATGACGATGAGCAATTTGCGTCAATTACATAGGGAAATTTAAAAGTAATAACATGACGATAGATGGCAATGAGACATCTGCATCAATTATCTAAGGAAATGTAAAAGTAATAACATGACGATACATGGCAATGAGACATTTGCGTCAACTACCTAAGGAAATTAAAAAGTAATACAATGACATTACGTTGGCGATGAGACATTTGCAACAATTACCTAAGGGAATTTATCAGTAATACCATGACGATACATGGCACTGAGATATTGCAATAATTATCAGTAATACCGTGACGATACATGGCACTGAGATATTGGCAGCAATTACCTAAAGGAAGTTATCACTAATACCATGACGATACATATCACTGAGATATTTGCAATAATTATCAGTAATACCATGACCTAAGGAAATTTAAAAGTAATACCGTGACGATACATGGCAATGAGACATTTGCCATAGGAATGTTATCAGTAATACCATGACGATACATGACACTGACACATTTGAAATAATTACTTAAGGCAAGTTAAAGGTAATATGATGATACATGACTAGGAGACATTTGCAATAATTACATAAGGCAAGTTAAACGTGATATGATGATAGATTACACTGAGATATTTGCAATAATTACCCAAGGCAAGTTAAACGTGGTACGATGATACATGACAATGACACTAAGACATTTGTAACAATCACTTATGGAAAGTAACAGGTCAGTTTGAGTCCAAGAGGATTAATTTAATTTTAGACATTTACAAAAACACGTTGCATTGATCCAGTGTGTTCCCTCTCCCCCCCCTCTCTCTCTCTCTCTCTCTCTCTCTCTCTCTCTCTCTCTGTCTGTCTGTATATCTATATAACTATACATATAGATAGATGTGTATGCGTGCATATATATATATATATATATATATATATATATATATATATATATATATATATATATATATATATATATATACACGCTCGCACACACATACAGCAGGCACCGGTATGATCTTAGGAAGAATATCGGTCTCGAAATTCCCTCCAAACAATCTCAGTATGAACAGTGCCATTGAGCAGTACCCTTGATCTTCATTGCAGAAAGTCTGAGCTGTATCTGCTGGTATCTAATAATATTCTTGCTGATAGAAAGGCAGTTGAGAGTTTGTGCAGCAAACCAATTAAATTCCTCTATATGTTCTTACCACCCCTCTCTCCTTCGATGATTATATAGATAGCATTGATAATATATCAATTACATATACGCCTTGATGCATTTCACTAATAAATTCACGATGAAAGCCCAAAGTTTGGGTTTTTAAGGTTATACGTGACATAATGATGGATCTTATCGGTTGCCACATCTATTCTGATAAACAATGTAATTGCTATACTGTCTCAGTGAGACTGCACCCATCATAAATATGAATCATTTAAAGATATGCAAACAACAGTTCAATTGGTTCAACATACTTGCATATATTTTTTATGAAAATAGTGTGAGTTTGATTTATGTGTGCTGTCTTTATAGAAAATATTTTATAAGAGTCCGTCTTTCCGTTTACACATTCACTCATTCCCTCACTATGTCCGCAATCCTTCCTCTGCATAGATAGCTGCTTTTTTCATTTAAGTTGGGTTATTAACAGGAATAGGTAGTTTATACAAATTGTGAATTTCGCCCTTACTTTGGTTGATGATAATTTTATCTGAAAGTTAACTCACATCGACACAGACTTCTTTCTCAAAGCATAAAACATCTCATATAATGATATGTAGTTTTAAAAAATGATGAATTTCGCCTTTAATTTGGTTGATAGTAATTTATGTGAAAGTTAACCTACATCGACATTGATTTCTTTCTAAAATATTCCTAAGACATCTAATATAGTGGGTATATAAACTTTTCCTGTTATCTGCAACTGACTTTAATAGAACGTGGAAAGTGGTGAAACGTGCATAGTTATGCCCACACTGAGTATGACTTAAAGCTTATTTCACCCCCAAATTTAGTGCTAAATTAAAACGATATCGGTTTAAAAAATCTAATCACCATTCAACAAAATCGTCTTGTATAATCCATTTTAAATGAGCATCCAATAGTTTGTAGTCGTTATTTATAAGACAGGCTTGTTTTAAATGCTTGTGATTGTTAGAATTACCAATAAACATATTAGCAATATTGTATATTATATTGGTATATTTTCCGAATGTCATTCATACATATCAATATATTCCTCTCATATCCTGATGTTGACACCGCATTATTTCAGCTACATAGCATATTTTAATTCCATTATCCATTATTGATAGTTTCCTGTTACAGTTTATTAGAATACATAAAAGTTACAAAGTTATCCAACAATACATGTGCACTCTCTACTAATTACTTGGCTATCTTGTTAACTGATCTGCATTGACATTTCATGTCACTCTACACTAATTACTTTGATATGTTGTAAACTGATCTGTATAGACAATTCATGTCACTCGAGACTAATTACTTGGATATGTTGTAAACTGATCTCTATAGACAGTTCTTGTGGCTTTTCATTTTTCCTCTAACTTCTCCAGTCCTTCATATGGACTATATTATTTTCCACAGCTACAAAAACACAATTTCTGCATTCTTCGACAAAATAAAACTAATACCCGGATTAAATGCTCCCTCTTTTCCATATTAACTGACATATTCTGCTATTTGAAAAATATAAGTTTGGTAAATTACCTAATCCCTTTGTCCACTATAATATGCTATATCTGTCAAATAACACGTCACATGGGCCTTATTATGGTCCAACAGCTAGTCAGCAGTACAGTGTTTAACTTCTAGATATCACAAGACTCACCGTCCATATGGACATTTCTGCTGGTCCCTAGATAACCTGAGAACGAACTCCAACAACCGAACCCAGTATCTGTAAACTAAAGACTCACGTGATAGAGGAGGATTAGGGGTTGAGGTAATACATATTCATTTATTTATTAAACAATATTGGTTTATTCCTTCCGGAATAGTACCCATTTTGTCCTTATCTAAATTTTTGAGTATTGTTTTCCTCTTTTTTTTGGTGGTGATTCTTGGCTTGGATTTGAGTATTTTTGGTACTAATTTAAAGGTAATTATATATTTTTAGACTATATGAGGATTATGGTGTGATTGTCAGTGTGTATTTTTGCTACAGTGTACAGTGAGTAATTAGTCAGTGATGCTTTACCAGAGGTGAAATCTGTGCCCAGTTGCTTTGTTTACAGTTGAGCCTCTCCAAGAAATGCTGGATAACCTATGACAAGACGTTAAGTGTGAGTTTGTCTAGGAAGATACTTTTGAAAAACATGTGATTTATTTGGATTTGGACACAATGGACAGTTAAATACTTAAAAGTAAAAGTAGAGAATATATAGGGTAAATAATTGTGTACTGAGTAAACGTGCTACTACATGCATATAATGATATAATTCACATATCATAGTGCGTAATGTTATTAAAACCACAATTGCCTTCTGAGTTCTCTTTGAAATTGTACTTGTACACTGTCTATTCATATGGATGTTTTGTATAATAAAGAACTGAATTGATCTGAAGTACAAGAAGTGGGAATGGTGTGGAGTATATTGCAGCGCATGGTACACATATCTGTTGGCGACTTTGTTTGACTGTCAGCGACTTTGTTTGACTGTCGCCAGCAACATTAATGCTGTCTAAAGTTTTCTAGACCAATGAATTTTAATAGGAATGTCTGTTTCTGCAATAGGGACCTTGTCGAGAAATGTTCTCTACTGTGCCTTGATGACTTGATTAGAACTTAACTTTTGCATCAAATAAATTTCTTTGATTTAGACCAGAAATGATGGAGAAAAGGAAGCAAAAATGAACAATAAGGCATACAGCTTTCAGGTAAGGACTAATAAACGGATGGGTGAAATATATGGACATTACTGCGTTAGTAGTTAGTTCAAGTGTCATAGGAAACATCCTGAATAGTCAGGAATATTCTGATAATTGTATATGAACAACGCCATGATTACTGGGTAGTGGAGAGTTCAAGTAGCACTCTGATAATTGTATATGAACAACGCCATGATTACTGGGTAGTGGAGAGTTCAAGTAGCACTCTGATAATTGTATATGAACAACGCCATGATTACTGGGTAGTGGAGAGTTCAAGTAGCACTCTGATAATTGTATATGAACAACGCCATGATTACTGGGTAGTGGAGAGTTCAAGTAGCACTCTGATAATTGTATATGAACAACGCCATGATTACTGGGTAGTGGAGAGTTCAAGTAGCACTCTGATAATTGTATATGAACAACGCCATGATTACTGGGTAGTAGAGAGTTCAAGTAGCACATGAAGATCCTGATCAGTAAGTACTATAATTGAATATGAACACCACAATGATTACTAGGTAGATTCGAGTTCAACTGTCATAAGAACCTCACGATCAATCAGGAATATTCTGATAAGTGAATATGAACACCACCATGATTACTGGGTATTTAGTTTCGAGTTCAAGTGTCATAGGAACATCCTGGTCAATCAGGAATGTTCTGATAATTGAATATGAACACGCAATGATTACTGGTAGGAATGCACGGTGATTTTGGCTTTAGACAAAAATAAAAAAAAAAAAAAAAAACTAAAATATGTTATGACGTGCATATTTGTACAAACCCTTTAGCGATTGAATTCTTTGACTGAATATTGAAAAACCAAAGGGTTTTATGTATGTTAAATGATTGAAATTTAAATGATATTGAGATTTTAAAAGGGTTTTTATTAAGAACGACGTGAATATGAACTGAAAATTGCAAGTACAGTAGATAAACACAAGGGACTATGTCTACATAGAAATCTAACGAAACACTGTGAGTCTCAAGTTTCATTACCTGTTGCACTTCCGAGATGCAAACCTCTGCCGCCATGTTGGCAGGTGATTTTATCTAGAAAAGTTTCCCAGTTGATGAATGTTGTTTTATACGACACCACTTAAACGCCCGTAGATCACTGATTATTTTTTCTTTATCTGAAGAAAACCCACTCCGGTGTAGGTTTATAATCAAGCCGAAAACTTTCACAGTTCAAATTAACAAAGCAGCAGAACTTGAGGCAGGATCAATCCCTTGTCTTTTACCATTCACCTTGCTAATACAAAATAATGTTGCAGAGCGCTGAGATGTGTGCATTAAAATGTCAACTGGTCCTATACAGTGGATGAGTTCTGGGTCGGCAATGAGATTTTTGTCCTGGTATAATTCAGATTTATGCCTGATCGATCGAATTATTCAATTGTTGGTATGTGTCAATTAAAATATATGGGTCCTGTGGCTCTTTTACTTACGAACAAGTTTTGGTTTTGTTGTTGGTTTTGACGCCACTTGTAACACATTATTGGCTATATTATGTAGATGAAACGGGAGCTAGGTGCCTTTAACAAGGACACACTGAGGCAGCCGACCCGGGCTGACTTGGGCGAGAATAGAAGAAAAAGAAGAAGAAGAAGAAAAGGAGGAGGACATAGTGAAAGGTAAAGATGAAGTCGTTGTCGATGATGACAGTTATGAATGTTATGATGACAAAGTTTGATAAATTTGAAATTATGATATTGTAGCAGTGGCATATGTCCAGTAGAACACAATGCTGGTTATAATATGGTAGCAGTGGCATATGTCCGGTAGAACACAATGATGGCATATGTCCAGTGAAACACAATGATGACTTAAACTAGCAAAGTAAAGTAACGATAATGAATGAGAGCTAATGATGAAGGAGATTATATCGACGATGACGAGAAAATGGAGAGAAAAGACATGCATACGTTCTTTCATTAATCCAGGAACATAGCTGTATATTTTAGACCTTTGCGTTAGCATATCGATTGAGTCATGAACTAAAAGAAGGTTTGGTAATCAGGAAATTCCTTTAATTTCACTACCAAAGATGTATTTAATAATATTGTTACTTGATGCTGACGAAACTCCACGAGTGGAGAGGATTGTACCAGACTAGACGCAATGGTTCCGAGATCTTTTCCAGGTTTATAGAATTGAATTACACAGATAATTAATTATTTTTGCTGTAACAGCTACTTAAAAGGGTGTTGGAAGCAAGAGTCGAGCAAAGTTTGCACAAACTTACCAGATCTTTCCCGTAAGTGATGTATAATACAATAGTCAATAACAGAACGCACATGTGTAACTAGCTATGCTTGAGAGGAGTTAAACATATTTATATCTTAAATTGCTAAATGTTAATCAAATGTTTACGTGGGTAATTGTTGAATTACGTTCAAGAGCTGGTGTGTTCCCGAAATAAAACTCTTCTAAATCACTCAGAAAGATTCTATGTTTAATGCGTTTGTACTTCCACAATAGTCATCAGAGACAATATTAACTGAAAATACACACGGAACTAAATAGATACCATTTGGCATGCGTTTATGATACAGAGTTTTGAAAAAGTGAAAGCTGTCTATGGCAGGTGTTTAATTTAATGATGCAATAAAATAAATAGTTAATGTCTTTATCTCAGACAATGATGAAGGCATACTGACTTTTCGAACACTTGGTTTTGCCAGCTAATGAGTGAGGCACAATGACGATACGGGATAAACCCTCTGTCTCTGTCTCTGTCTCTCTCTGTCTCTGTCTCTCTCTCTCTCTCTGTCTCTCTCTCTCTGTCTCTCTGTCTCTCTCTGTCTCTCTCTCTCTCTCTCTCTCTCTCTCTCTCTATATATATATATATATATATATATATATATATAAACTTACATGGCATGGGGAAAGCTGAATTGTACGACGCAGCAGTGCAAATAGAATCTCCCATTTAGGCTGAATGTAAACAAGGTGTCTTTATAATCGTAATTTTCTGTAATTTTGAAGTATTAAGACTCCAGAAGAGTGTCAGATAACCAGATCTGCACACATAAAATGACTAAAACGTGGGATAGTGACACAGATACACTCCATCGAAGCAAAGCTAAATAAAAAGTCAAAAGGGCTATAAATTCCACATTTGAGAAAAGTGAATGCACCTTAAAATGGCCAAGTTAAAAAGATGAATATAAAATAGTAAAATACCAATTAGTGCGGTGTTTCTCATGTCATACTACAGATGTTAAATAATAGACAGAAAAGGGTCAAACCTATTGGAAAAGAAGACAATGGACGAAACCCTCAAAGGAAAATCATTGAGTAACTGGCAAATTAAAGGATTGGTAAATGGTGAACGCCCCATATATGAATTTTGTATCTTACTTCAGCACAATGACTTTTAAATCTTTCACACTATATTGTCACATTTTGTGTTCATCATGATATCATTTAAAGTGAAAAATGGAAGACTGAGTACAGATTTAAATCTTAGCTGACTCACCATCCTGGTCCCAACATTATTACCTGCGGCAAAATCCGCGAGAAAAGTTTTATTTCGAGAGATATCACTTCGTGGGTTGGTTATTAGTGCACGCTGACGGCATTTAGGCATCAGGTACAAATCGACTTCATTTCCCTTATACGATCAGATTAAAATTGTATATATCCTTCATCCATGAAGGGGTCACTTTGTACTTGGCTGCCCCGATAGAAAGCTTGAGCTATGTAATCTCTATTTTATTCCGTGGCTGACTTATTTGGGACAATTTTGCAATGCCAGCAACAGTCAATAGAATTTAGCTAAAACAATAAACATACAAAATAATCCCCAAAATCCAATAGTCACGTGTACTAAGCTTGGAGAACGATTATGCTAAACCTCTTGGCTAAGATTTGTTTTTATGTAACTTTTGAGTAAAATGAAGCTTTGATTATCCGAAGGTTCTCCGCTTTTTAATATCTTTGGGGCCAATGAGTGCATGCGAGCGTGTGTGTGTGTGTGTGTGTGTGTGTGTGTGTGTGTGTGTGAGAGAGAGAGAGAGAGAGAGAGAGAGAGAGAGAGAGAGAGAGAGAGAGAATAGACTCGAACGGTCAGGCTCGTTCAATGAGGATAAATGTAGACAATCGGTTTGATCTATAAAAGACTTGTATCATTCTTTGCAGACTAATTCAGATCTTACGAATATATAGATTCATCCAAAAATACATCACATTTTATTATGACCATTGTTTCTTGAAGTAGGTTTTATCCTTTCTGGCTTTTAAGTTTTTCCATACTAATATTCAACTTTAATTTGTCAAATGTGATTCTAGAGCCGAGTTAAAATACCGTCTACTTCAACTGATGCCAGTTATTGTGTGTATCAAAATATAAAAGAGATCAGCTACGGATAATTTAAAGCGACATACATGAGGATAATAGTCCACTAAATAATGTAGTTTAAAAAGACAGCGTAATGATGATGGATCACGGTTTATTAGATGATATCCAAATAAATACAGGAAATGCTTATTTGAGGATGCTCTGCTGATTTACTGCATTTTATTTATCTCAAATCTGACTTTCAAATTTTGGTTTGCTCTTAAGAAATAAAAGTAAAAGAAAAAAACGATCAGGCAAATAATTATCTCATTATTTTTTATATAACAAATACTTGTAAGGCGAAACGTGCTAATGGTCATTAAACTTTCCATGTTTTCCTCGCTGTTTTCTGTATGTAAAGTATCTGTTTGAAATAATTTATCATACCTAAACCTGTGCAAGATAATTAATTCTGTCATCTTCTGATAGTCTACAGAGACCATCAGCCAGGTTGCTGATAATTGGTCAACCTCTGATAGTCAACGGAGACAATCAGCCAGGTTGTTGATAACTCAAGTCGACCAAAACGGATAAGATTCTCTAATGAGCAGTTAGGGTATTTCTTCGGACATCCTCTGATAAAGCTGTCATTCATCTTCATTACAAAAATCTTTTGGACATGCTACAAGCGGACTAAGCAACAATATTACACATTCTTACTTTGATGTAATGCCTTCATAGATTGGCAAGAGTCTAATCATTAACAGTGTATATTTTTTTTAAATTAGGAAATATTTTATCTATTTTAATGTTTTTCATACCAGATGATTTTACATTCCTGGAACGGATGTAACGGAAGTTACAGAGACATAAAGGAGATAGACAAGGAAAGCACAATAAAAACAAAATCTAAGATAAATTTTTGTGTATATGGGACGAATTTTTTTTATAAAATTCCAATTTCAAAAGTTGTTACTTCATCTTTATTATCAGACAGAGTGATTAGGTAGGAATATAAACTGTTACCTTTCTAAGGGATCATTAAATTTAATGTTGTCGTTACGATAAGATGTACGCTTATGAAAGTAAAAATGAAATGATGTTTGTGTGGTTTTTTTTTGTTTTCAAAATTCAAATTTCACGGGATTGGATTAGTGTATTATTTGGTTTGAAATGTTAGTTTGTATAATATTGATGAAATGTTAGTTTGTATAATATTGATGAAATGTTAGCTAGATGATATTTTTTCTTTGTTGCTTGGGTTCTGAACTGAAAGTCATGTTTGACTTGTAACCTTGTCCTAGTGTCACCGTGGAGTTGTAAGCAAAATGCATTCCACAAATATTTAAGTTTCCACAATAAGTCCCTTGTGCCATTTACAATTTACCTTGAGAATAAAGATATTGGCATTGGGATGATGCAATATGCATACTCCTGTCTAAGGGATATTGGCATTGGGATGATACAATATGCATACTCCTGTCTAAGGGATATTGGCATTGGGACGATACAATATGCATACTCCTGTCTAAGGGATATTGGCATTGGGATGATACAATATGCATACTCCTGTCTAACGGATATTGGCATTGCGATGCTACAATATGCATACTCCTGTCTAAGGGATATTGGCATTGGGATGATACCAGATGCATATTCCTGTCTAAGGCATATTGGCATTGGGATGCTACAATATGTATACTCCTGTCTAAGGGATATTGGCATTGGGATGATACAATATGCATACTCCTGTCTAAGGGATATTGACATTGGGATGATACCATATGCATATTCCTGTCTAAGGGATATTGGCATTGGGATGCTACAATATGCATACTCCTGTCTAAGGGATATTGGCATTGGGATGATACAATATGCATACTCCTGTCTAAGGGATATTGACATTGGGATGATACAATATGCATACTCCTGTCTAAGGGATATTGGCATTGGGATGCTACAATATGCATACTCCTGTCTAAGGGATATTGGCATTGGGATTATACCGGATGCATATTCCTGTCTAAGGCATATTGGAATTGGGATGCTACAATATGCATACTCCTGTCTAAGAGATATTGGCATTGGGATGATACAATATGCATACTCCTGTCTAAGGGATATTGACATTGGGATGATACCATATGCATATTCCTGTCTAAGGGATATTGGCATTGGGATGCTACAATATGCATATTCCTGTCTAAGGGATATTGGCATTGGGATGCTACCAGATGCATACTCCTGTCTAAGGGATATTGGCATTGGGATGATACCATATGCATATTCCTGTCTAAGGGATATTGGCACTGGGATGATACAATATGCATACTCCTGTCTAAGGGATATTGGCATTGGGATGATACAATATGCATACTCCTGTCTAAGGGATATTGGCATTGTGATGATACAATATGCATACTCCTGTCTAAGGGATATTGGCATTGGGATGCTACAATATGCATACTCCTGTCTAACGGATATTGGCATTGTGATGCCACAATATGCATATTCCTGTCTAATGGATAATGACATTGGGATGATACAATATGCATACTCCTGTCTAAGCGATAATGACATTGGAATGCTACAATATGCATACTCCTGTCTAAGGGTTATTGGCATTGGGATGATACAATATGCATACTCCTGTCTAAGGGATAATGATAATGGGATGATACAATATGCAAACTCCTGTCTTACGGATATTGGCATTGGGATTATACAATATGCACCCTCCTGTCTAAGGGATATTGGCATTGAGATGATACAATATGCATACTGCTGTCCAAGGGAATTAAGTGATACATTATTTATATTACTAAAGAGCAACATTACATTGGTGTAAATTGATTTTTACATAGAATGATATATTGTTTTTGCCTTTTACCATAATTCGAACCCTAGTATATCCATATATTGAAAGCTTAAAAGTGTGTCAGAAAATAAGAACGGTTCACAGACCACCAGGGCCTTCTTATGGATTTCCACGGAATGAAATGCATCTGTGTAAAGCAACCTAATTGGATTAAGGTCCAGTTAATTACAGTTGATTCCCTCATCTGGTAGACGTGATACACATTTACCGCTGTGTTTACTAGAGCTGCCGAGGATAAAAGTTTTTCCTCCCAAACCATGATGGGCAAAGCCACTTATATTTTTGCATTGTGATAGCTAATAACTATGTACCACATTGAAAATTCAATCTTTGCTGTGGATTACAATTTCACAATAACACATGCGTATATTTGACTCAACAAGGTTAAACAAGAGTTCAAACTGAAGCTAGATAGAACCTAAATTCTCATGTACTTTGTCCTCATAGGTAGCCATGGTTGGCTAAAGTTACAATGATTTGTGCATTGAAGGTTGCACTGCTACACAATGATAAAACAATACACACGTGTACACAATGGACACACATATTTGATTAACAAAAGATACAGCTATTTTGTGTACTATATATTGCACCGAAACGCGCAACCTTGTGCCTTTATGTTTCACTAAGTTATACTTGAAAGTCTACTCGGACACAACAAATAATGTTAGCGAATTCCGCTATATGTAAGTTACAGTTTGGGACTAGCTGAACTTTCAGTTATACAGGTTGACCGTAACGTTATGACGATTGGTCGAAATTTGAATACATCGCATCTCAGTCAGACTTCACCAGGTCAGAGATTAAACCATTAACAAAAAGTTTAAAAGTTGTGCTTCCTCAAACATACTATGAATCAATAAATATTTATACACTACTGTAATACTTTATTCAATGTTTTCTTCAGCCAAACTCAAAGTCATGCTGATTCAAGTAAAACCTTTCGCAAATATTGTAATTAGTCATAAATCCATGGATTTGTTGACTAACACAGGGCTGTCAGATCCAGAGTGGGAAATCTTGTCAGTTCAACATTTCTTCATAAATCTTTTGAGCAAATAAAGAAGACATCTCAGCCTCCTAATCTGATATAAGAACGGGAAGTTTTCAGTGTTTGGATTGGAAACACAACCATTTATAGATTTGCTTTCTATAAATTGTTCGTAAATTTTTTTAATATCAATTGACATTCTCTAAAACGGTCTCGAGATAGATTGAAAGTTTTTAATTCTAGGCTAATGCATGGTACTCTACCAACAATATTTCTATCCGACAGTTATGAACGCAATGAATACATTGTTTTATTTCTATCCGAGAGTTATGAACGCAATGAATACATTGTTTTTATTTCTATCCGACAGTTATGAACGCAATGAATACATTGTTTTATTTCTATCTGACAGTTATGAACGCAATGAATACATTGTTTTTATTTCTATCCGAGAGTTATGAACGCAATGAATACATTGTTCTTATTTCTATCCGACAGTTATGAACGCATGAATACATTTTTTTATTTCTATCCAACAGTTATGAACGCGTTGAATACATTTTTTTCTGTAAGGCACATTTTTGATTTCATGTGCACTTGGTCTTGTAATGCGGCGAAGAGGAGGATACAAGGCATTTAGTCATTTGTATGGAAAACAAACAAACAAACAAACAAGCAAACAACAACAGCATAAGAATGATATACTAGATACTAATACATAAAACTACTGAATATGTGCCTTATCAAATCTATCCATACATAAAAGCAGTACAATTTATTTACAACTATAAGGAATATTTTACCTTTTTACAAGTTCTTGAACGAAATGATTATAAGGAGACGGTTTGAAATACAAGCAAGAGGTTCGGCTTAAGCAATAATTCAAATCCCAGCAATGCTTCCTATGATAGGGATATATCATGCATGGACTGGATAGCAATGCTTCCAATGATAGAGTAATATCATGCATGGACTGGATAGCAATGCTTCCTATGATAGAGTAATATCATGCATGGACTGGATAGCAATACTTCCTATGATAGAGTAATATTATGCATGGACTGGATAGCAATACTTCCTATGATAGGGATATATTATGCATGGACTGGATAGCAATACTTCCTATGATAGGGATATATCATGCATGGACTGGATAGCAATACTTCCTATGATAGAGTAATATCATGCATGGACTGGATAACAATACTGCCTATAATAGGGATATATTATGCATGGACTGAATAACAATGCTTTCTATGATAGAGTAATATTATGCATGGACTGGATAACAATGCTTTCTATGATAGAGTAATATTATGCATGTACTGGATAACAATGCTTTCTATGATAGAGTAATATTATGCATGTACTGGATAACAATGCTTTCTATGATAGAGATATATTATGCATGTACTGGATAACAATGCTTTCTATGATATGGTAATATTATGCATGGACTGGATTAAATATTTACAAGTTCATAACGTGATAGATATTTCGTTTCATAAACTCGTTTCATTTTCCATATCAAACAGGTGTAATATCATCTATTGACATCACGTATAATCGGGAATCCTACAAGCTAATGGTGAATTATTCTATGACTATGTATATTTTTTTGTCTTTCTTTTTCATTTCCTGGTCATCCATTTAGATAAATCCAAACATTAATCCATAGAAATAAATATATGAGTAATCCATGTAGATACCATGCTCTGCTCTGATGGCATCAAACGTTGCCTGATATAGATATATATGTCCTGATGACATCAAACGTTGCCTGATATAGATATATATGTCCTGATGACATCAAACGTTCCCTGATATAGATATATATGTCCTGATGACATCAAACGTTGCCTGATATAGATATTTATTATACACCTACCAAATTTTTACCCAAGAAAGAATCAGAATTTTGCCGTCATTTCCTACAAGCAGGAAAACGACGCTATCGTTTTCCAAACCCGTATCACCATACTCTCAAACGAGGCTGAGACTACTTTATCCTCGAGGTTTCCTGGTGGCAATAGCAGCGCCCCTAGCGATGGAATGCCAACACTAGCAGCAAACAAAGCTCCACAGCGACATTAGTTACGAAACCTTGCGCTATATGTAAAATATCTGAAAGGTCTAAACCATGTTTTTGTCACAACAACAATAAAAAAGCATTTTTTTCCTTTATTTTGAAGTAGTAAATATTGCCAAAATGTTCGTCTGAAACAAGATCATATTCGGAAATCGTGTACCAAAATATTACAGTTGTACAGTACAACCCATTTACAGAAATTCATAAATGGTAACGTTAGTGAGTTTCACGCATAATGGATGAATTTGAAATTATAAATGAGTAATATTCTCTGCAACAAATCTGTACCATCAAGTTCCAACAATTTCTCCAATCCTGTTGTAAATAAACTCTCAAAATAATGTTGTCATTCCCGTGTCAAGTTCCCATCGGAGCCTCTCACAATGTCTCGCCAGAAACAATTCAACCTCATTCAGCCTGGCCTCTGAAAGAACTTTCCAGTCATTCAACTGGTGAAAACTTCCGTGATGCAAAATTTCAGAACTGCACAATAACTGTAAATCACATATATGAGCAGTCTGCCCTCAAGCGTCGAAGAATTCGTCTTATCGACAGGGACGGTAGTCAAACTGAGGGAGCGTTATTTCACAAACTCCATTCATAAATGATAAATCTGAAATGTTTAGCAATTTCTTGTGTTTTCAACTACATATAGTGATTTTATTAAATTATCTGAAAATTGATAGGTATATAAAAAATATCATTATCACAGTAATGTGATTTTGATTGCTAGATCACGTCTCGTTGTCAGCATAAAAATCCGGATCATGACTCGACGCTTCATGTCTCGTAATGATCCGGATTTTCTAATGCTGACAACTAGACGTGATCTAGCAATCAAGATCTCGTTACTGTGATAATAATAATAATAATAATAATATATATATATATATATATATATATATATATATATATATATATATATATATATATATATATGACCCGATGACATCAAACGTTGCCTGATATAATTATATATGTCCCAATGACATCAAACGTTGCCTGAAATAGATATATATGTCCCGATGACATCAAACGTTGCCTGAAATAGATATATATGTCCCGATGACATCAAACGTTGCCTGAAATAGATATATATGTTCCGATGACATCAAACGTTGCCTGATATAATTATATATGTCCCGATGACATCAAACGTTGCCTGAAATATATATATATATATATATATATATATATATATATATATATATATATATATATATATATATATGTCCCGATGACATCAAATGTTACCTGAAATAGATATATATGTCCCGATGACATCAAACGTTGCCTGATACGGTTCTATTTATTTATGTTTGATGAATTCTCACGTTAATAAAATCACATTGTAGTATCATATATTTTATATGTCTAGTATTTTTATTGTATTATTCACAATCTAAATATTTTCGCTATCTATTATAGTTTCATGCGCTAGTTAGAATGAGGATTCAGGCAGAGCTTGTTGTTTGAACCAGACTCCGTCAAAATATTAATAAAATTTTCTTGGCATTTGATATACCCAGACTCCGTCAAAATAATAAAAAAAATTTCTTGGCAATTTGATATATCCAAACTCCGTCAAAATATTAATACAATTTTCTTGGCAATTTGATATACCCAGACTCCGTCAAAATATTAATAAAATTTTCTTCGCAATTTGATATACCCGAAAAGGCATATGCTGATTCACATGCATATTTACACATCATCAAACATCGTGTAGTAAACAAATGAAATGTACACATCATCAAACATCGTGTAGTAAACAAATGAAATGTACACATCATCAAACATCGTGTTGTAAACAAATGAAATGTACACATCATCAAACATCTTGTAGTAAACAAATGAAATGTACACATCATCAAACATCGTGTAGTAAACAAATGAAATGTACACATCATCAAACATCGTGTAGTAAACAAATGAAATGTACACATCATCAAACATCGTGTAGTAAACAAATGAAATGTACACATCATCAAACATCGTGTAGTAAACAAATGAAATGTACACATCATCATACATCGTGTAGTAAACAAATGAAATGTACACATCATCAAACATCGTGTAGTAAACAAATGAAATGTACACATCATCAAACATCGTGTAGTAAACAAATGAAATGTACACATCATCAAACATCGTGTAGTAAACAAATGAAATGTACACATCATCAAACATCGTGTAGTAAACAAATGAAATGTACACATCATCAAACATCGTGTAGTAAACAAATGAAATGTACACATCATCAAACATCGTGTAGTAAACAAATGAAATGTACACATCATCAAACATCGTGTAGTAAACAAATGAAATGTACACATAACTTACAAATATTAATATCGAAGTTGCTGAGGACATTTTAGGAAATTTGATTCTTTGATATCTTTTTCGATCAGTCAATGAGGCGCTTGTTTATCAAGGATAAGTACAGGATTAACAACGTATCAAACAGGGCAAAAGATTTGCATAATTAGTTGATGAGGAAATAAAATTTATTCTAGACACAAAAATAAGGAAGGGACATCACAAAAGTAATCTATAATTGTACGCAATGAATTCATTTAGTTCTTATTCAATTATTGTTCTTATTGTCCATTAAATTTGATCTGGTCTCCTTCCCCCACCAATGTCTATCTTGTCATATAATGAACTTATTGTTGTCCTTTGATCTCGGTTTAAATGCGACTTTACGGACTTGGTTAAAATAATAATCACCTATGCCTGGTGTATTGAATTTAAATGCAACTTTATGGACCTGGTCAAAGTAATAATCACCTATGCCTGATGTATTGAATTTAAATGCAACTTTACGGATCTGGTCAAAGTAATAATCACCTATGCCTGGTGTATTGAATTTAAATGCGACTTTACGGACTTGGTCAAAATAATAATCACCTATGTCTGGTGTATTGAATTTAAATGAGACTTTTTGGACCTGGTCAAAATAATAATCACCTATGCCTGGTGTATTAAATTATATGCGACTTTACGGACTTGGTCCAAATAATAAACACCTATGTCATCTGTATTGAATATTACTTTACGGACCTGGTCCAAATAATAAACACCTATGCCTTTTGTATTGAATATTACTTTCGTCGTATCCATAAAGTAGCATCTTTTTTTTCATCAAAATTAAATATTTCCCAATTTACTTCAAATTCAGTGTTAAGAATTGTGATTTATGTTATGTGATTAATAAATATCTTTATATTTAGGCCATACAATGTTATGTGGTTAATAAGCATCTGTATATTTAGCTCAGCAATGCTGTGTAATTAATATGCATAGTAATATTTAGCCCATACAACTGTATGAGACTCAAAGAACAATTAGATTCGTATGCTGTACATTTCTTGCAAAATATCGAAAATGAGTGGTGCTAGGACGGACGGGTAAGTAGCTGTAGAAATCGAAGTTTGGGTACAGTTGGAATACACCACAATCAAAATGATCCTAGCTGAGTCTAAATTAATTTGGTGCTAGTGTCCACAAATTCAAGAGCTGAATATTTGATGTTCTTTAAATTTTTATATTGCACTCTAATTATAGGATAGTTTTGTTGCTGTTATTCATTAGCACTCTATGTTACACGTGAATCGATGCGTGCAATATAATTGTAATATGGGCAAAGGCCTCGAATGCTGTAATCGATGTGTACAATATAATTGTAATATGGGCAAAGGCCTCGAATGCTGTAATCGATGTGTAGAATATAATTGTAATATGGGCAAAGGCCTTGAATGCTGTAATCGATGTGTACAATATAATTGTAATATGGGCAAAGGCCTCGAATGCTGTAATCGATGTGTACAATATAATTGTAATATGGGCAAAGGCCTCGAATGCTGTAAACGATGTGTAGAATATAATTGTAATATGGGCAAAGGCCTCAAATGCTGTAATCGATGTGTAGAATATAATTGTAATATGGGCAAAGGCCTCAAATGCTGTAATCGATGTGTAGAATATAATTGTAATATGGGCAAAGGCCTCAAATGCTGTAATCGATGTGTACAATATAATTGTAATATGGGCAAAGGCCTCGAATGCTGTAAACGATGTGTAGAATATAATTGTAATATGGGCAAAGGCCTCAAATGCTGTAATCGATGTGTAGAATATAATTGTAATATGGGCAAAGGCCTCAAATGCTGTAATCGATGTGTAGAATATAATTGTAATATGGGCAAAGGCCTCAAATGCTGTAATCGATGTGTACAATATAATTGTAATATGGGCAAAGGCCTCGAATGATGTAATCGATGTGTAGAATATAATTGTAATATGGGCAAAGGCCTCGAATGCTGTAATCGATGTGTACAATATAATTGTAATATGGGCAAAGGCCTCGAATGATATAAGAAATAAATCCTTCATAGAAAGATTTATAGTAAAGGCTCCGTTCGGTGCTCTCAATACTTCATTGATGTGGCAAGAATTGTGTTAAAAGTTTTTACCGTTCAAAAAAGTTCTTATTGCTGACACACGTGCATGCAATAATGTGAAAGTGAATAGTATAAGGTTATGTACCATCAAATATTGTGATATGTAAAGTGAAATAATGTGAAAGTGAATAGTCTTAGGTTATGTACCATCAAATAATATGAATGTGAATAGTTTTAGGTTATATACCATCAAATAATATGAATGTGAATAGGCTTATGTTATGTAACATCACATAATATGAAAGTGAATGGTCTTAGGGTATGTACCATCAAATAATGTGTAAGTGAATAGTTTTAGGTTATGTACCATCAAATAACATGTAAGTGAATAGTTTTAGGTTATGTACCATCAAATAATGTGTAAGTGAATAGTCTTAGGTTATGTACCATCAAATAATGTGTAAGTGAATAGTTTTAGGGTAAGAACCATCAAATAATATGAATGTGAATAGTTTTAGGTTATGTACCGTCAAATAATGTGTAAGTGAATAGTTTTCGGTTATGTACCATCAAATATTGTGATATGTAAAGTGAAATAATGTGAAAGTGAATAGTCTTATGTTATGTACCTTCAAATAATGTGAAAGTGAATGGTCTTAGGTTATGTACCATCACATAATATGAAAGTGAATAGTCTTAGGATATGTACCATCACATAATGTGAAAGTGAAGATTCTTAGGTTATGTACCATCAAATAATATGAAAGTGAATAGTCTTAGGTTATGTACCATCAAATAATGTGAAAGTGAATAGTCTTAGGTTATGTACCATCACATAATGTGAAAGTGAATAGTCTTAGTTTGTGTACCATCAAATAATATGAATGTGAATAGTTTTAGGTTATGTACCATCAAATAATGTGAAAGTGAATAGTTTTAGGGTTATGTAAAATCAAATAATGTCAAAGTGAAGATTCTTAGGTTATGTACCATCAAATAATGTGAAAGTGAAGAGTTTTAGGTTATGTACCATCAAATAGTGTGATATGTAAAGTGAAATAATGTCAAAGTGAACAGTCTTATGTTATGTACCATCAAATAATGTAAGAATCCAGATTTGTTCTAAAAATGAGCCCTTGATTAGAATAACTTACTGTTCCTATTGCACGACATTGGCAGAATAACCTGTACATTATAAACCTATAACGATGTTGTTGTTTACTGAAATCGATTACATACAGTAATATAATGAGGTCTATCCATCCTTTTATATTCAGTCATTGATTGCTTCAAACATACATATACAACTAAATCCTGCAGTATGGTGTTACCAAATTGATCTTTACTTCTCTCAGATCTAATCCATCAAATATTATTCGTTTTAACTCATGATTGTGTTGTATGAATACACTCTAATTCCTGTAGGTCTTTCTATACTACATATTCATGAGCTAGACGTAAAAATTCGTCCCCGCGTACATTTTTAAGAATGAGAATGCATGTTGTGGCACCATTCCGTCTGTGGAAGGAATGACAGTCTAAACATTGCAAATTTCAGTTTAGCCAACGGGAGAATGTTGGACAATTTATTTTCACCCTCGATAGAAATGGGGCTGTGTTTGGGTTAGTTTTACCATGGTTTTGATATCAGGTCAAAGCAATATGTCAACACATCGCATGATAAATAGGAGTTTAGGGAGCACTGCGATCCGGGTAACTTCACCTTGCTGAGGATTATTACCATCAACCGGGACAGGAAAAACTGCTTTTGATCTCTAATAAATTAGATAGAATAAACATTTAGGCTGATGTTATTTCAACTGTAGAGACAAGCGATAGATTCTTAGAATAAGGTATGATAAATATTACGGTTGAATTTTGTTGAAGGCACAAGGATTTGTAAACAGGTTCAGAACAGATATAAATGAATGTTCATACAGGATCTGAGCCCAGTGCCCATTTCACTGACATATAGATCAAAACACGGTCTTGAATAAATTTGGATTCATTTCTGAAGTCATTATCAGATTTTTCTTCAACGAGCTTTGAAAAGTGTAAACGTCGAGTAAATCAATAAATTTATTCTAGAAGGTTAAAGAACAACATATTAGGTAGACAGTAGAAAGTATGGCAAAAATAGATCAACGAACGTCTTTCATTGTTTTGTGTCGCACAAGGCACACGTGATTCACATGTTTCAGGTGTGGTGTACTACGGCGTGAAGTGTGGTCTTTTATCTACTTGAATAGGCAGGTTTGCAACAAGGCAGATATGCCGAGACTAACACACTCGAACCTTTTCACTAATGATACCATAAGTACCTTGAAACTTCTACAGTAACTGACATTGCTTATACATGTAAATTGTCTACCAAATGACATCGTGTGAATATTAGACACCACCATAGTGTTCACATCGTGTGCATATCACACACCACCATAGTGTTCACATCGTGTGCATATCACACACCACCACAGTGTTCACATCGTGTGCATATCACACACCACCATAGTGTTCACATCGTGTGCATATCACACACCAGCATAGTGTTCACTACGGCGACTCAACGGAGACGACGTATTCAAGGCCGAAACGTTCCCAACGTTTCTGTTTTCATGCATAGACTCATAAGAAACATTCCTAAAGATTCTGTTTTCATGCATAGACTCGTGAGGAACTTTCTTTTATCTAACATGTGCAAATCATTTCATAAAGGCATCATATTGCTTTTGATATGGTTCTAGTTTGTATTGCGTACTTAAGCGTGTGACTGAGTTCTCCGCCATTTTCAAACGATTTCCCCCTTCTTACCTTGTATCACTCCATCAGAGTACTTCCGATTGGGAGGATACATTAGGAAAAAGCTTAAACATCCGGCTCTCCTCTATATTTATCACATCTTGTTGTAGGTATTCCGTGCAACAATAATTTTTCTCCTCCCCATCCCGAAACGGTTTCTAATTATCTGGGTATCTTCTATTGTTAAACATAACATAATGATGAATTATCCCTTTCTTACTATTATCTGTATTCGGGGCTTATGTGTGAGACCAGTAACTTACAGCCTGGCGTAGAACAGATTCTTAGTGTTTTTTTTTAAATGTCAGAATACAGTTTTCTTATTTTGAGGTTCTCTTTTTGTGAAAGTTTTTTTTTATTGTTATCGTATACAGTATGTTCTTGCTGCTTAAAAATATGTTTGTCTTTCGGGCAGGTGAGTATAGTAAGTTATTTTAGAAAGACGAATGACGTATACAAATGACAGAATGACAAACTAAGAGTATACTCAAGCAACACGCCTCATTTTATGAAATGCACTTAACACAGAGTACTACATATTATGAAATGCACTTAACACAGAGTACTACATATTATGAAATGCATTCAGCACTCAGCACAGAGTACTACATATTGGTGAAATGCACTTAACACAGAGTACTATATATTGGTGAAATGCACTTAACACAGAGTACTATATATTGGTGAAATGCACTTCACACAGAGTACTACATATCCATGAAATGCACTTAACACAGTACTACATATTGGTTAAATACGCTTAACACAGAGTACTACATATTATAAAATGCACTCAACACAGAGTACTGCATATTATGAAATGCACTTAACACAGAGTACTACATATTATAATATGCACTTAACACAGAGTACTACATATTGGTTAAATACGCATAATACAGAGTACTACATATTATGAAGTACACTTAACACAGAGTACTACATATTATGAAATGCACTTAACACAGAATACTACATATTATGAAATGCACTCAACACAGAGTACTACATATTATGAAATGCACTTAACACAGTATACTACATATCGATGAAATGCACTTAACACAGAGTAATACATATTATGATATGCACTTAACACAGAATACTACATATTATAAAATGCACTCAACACAAAGTACTAGATATTATGAAATGCACTTAACACAGAGTACTACATATTATGATATGCACTTAACACAGAGTACTACATATTGGTGAAATGCACTTAACACAGAATACTACATATCCATGAAATGCACTTAACACAGAGTACTACATACTGGTGAAATGCATTTAACAGAGTACTACATATTGGTTACATACGCTTAACACGGAGTACTACATATTATAAAATGCACTTAACACAGAGTACTACATACTGGTGAAATGCATTTAACAGAGTACTACATATTATGAAATGCACTTAACACAGAGTACTACATATTGGTTAAATACGCTTAATATAGAGTACTACATATTATGAAATGCACTTAACACAGAGTACTACATATTATGAAATGCACTTAACACAGAATAATACATATCGATGAAATGCACTTAACACAGAGTACTACATACTGGTGAAATGCATTTAACAGAGTACTACATACTGGTGAAATGCATTTAACAGAGTACTACATATTGGTTAAATACGCTTAATACAGAGTACTACATATTATGAAATGCACTTAACACAGAGTACTACATATTATGAAATGCACTTAACACAGAATACTACATATCGATGAAATGCACTTAACACAGAGTACTGCATACTGGTGAAATGCATTTAACAGAGTACTACATATTGGTGAAATGCATCTGGCACTGAACGTAATCTCTTTAGTTGAAGAATTGTTTTGAAGCAGTTCTAGAACTTAAGATTTAATCAATACAAACAAATCTTAATCACCATCTATCCCATTTAATGAAACTTAATGCGTTAAAAATGAAAAATGTTTTAATGAATATCCTTGTCATCTATTCCTAAATGGTTAATCGTTTGTCTTCCACGCTACCAAACGACCGATCAAAGAGTCACTTAGGGTCACAACCAAAGGCTGACCATTGGGTATAAATGCGACCATGCACACACAGAGGGGACAGGAGACATTTCAGGCCTCAAGATGGCATAGGGTGCAGTTGAGTGAGTCATAATATTACTCTGTCTTCCGTGTAAATTGCAACATGATCGATTACACAATCTCGCCACGTTGCATTTTGAGTTCGTTTGTACTTAAGATTAATTTTTCCCACAAAGAGCAATGTTATTTTACATACTTATCATTGATATTTATGTTCTATTTTCCCCACAAAGAGCAATGTTATTTTACAAACTCATCCCTGATATTTCATGTCCTATTTTCCCCACAAAGAGCAATGTTATTTTGCAAACTCATCCCTGATATTTCACGTTCTATTTTCCCCACAAAGAGCAATGCTATTTTAAAAACTCATCCCTGATATTTCATGTTCTTCATCGCTGAACATTGAGTAGGTTGATACTCGAACTCTTTCTATTTGTACAAGACATTCGTGCAGTACATGCATCTACGAAAGTCAGATATTGTACAAGACATTCGTGCAGTACATGCATCTACGAAAGTCAGATATTGTACGAGACATTCGTGCAGTACATGCATCTACGAAAGTCAGATACTCTAGATACAAACACGGTATTTTTATTTAGAGTTCACAAACCACATAACGGGCTTTACAGTTAGAGTGTATTTTCTTGGGTTATTACCCCTGATGTTTTCAAAGTTTGGTGTATTAGTCCTTGACATTAATAAGAAGTTATTGTCGATAACAAGTTTAAAGGAGACATCATCATTAGAAAGTTACAATAGTACAGTTGAATATTCATCTTGGTTGCTGATATCTTGAATGGATGTAAAAGAACTATTTCATACTTTTATTATTTTCAGATGTGTTGTGCGATGCTAAGAAATAATTAAAACAAAATATCCAAATATAACAAGACGGAACATAAAGACCCCCAAAGAATTAAACCTTTAATTAAGGAATCGGAAAATTAGAAAGATTCAAGAGAAAAATAGTTGGAGCAATAAAAAAATAAATTTAATAAAACGCTCTCGTCGCAAAAGGATCCAAAATGTATATATTTTGTTTTCATCAAATACAATTACTATTTTAGAGAAGGAAATATTTTACGAAACGAAAAAGCCATTATCGTGTTAGGTTAGCAATTGTCTGAGAATTTATATGTATAAGACGTGGTAGAAGTACATTATTCTTGCCATTACTTGGCATTGTTAGACAGAGTCTTGATTTCAATAGAACGAATACCTTGCCATTGCTTGGCATTGTTAGACAGAGTCTTGATTTCAATAGAACGAATACCTTGCCATTGCTTGGCATTGTTAGACAGAGTTTTGATTCCAACAGAACAAAAACCTTGCCATTGCTTTGCATGGTTAGACAGAGTCTTGATTCCAATAGAACGAATACCTTGCCATTGCTTGGCATTGTTAGACAGAGTCTTGATTCCAATAGAACGAATACCTTGCCATTACTTGGCATTGTTAGACAGAGTCTTGATTCCAATAGAACGAATACCTTGCCATTGCTTGGCATTGTTAGACAGAGTCTTGATTCCAATAGAACAAAAACCTTGCCATTACTTTGCATTGTTAGACAGAGTCTTGATTCCAATAGAACAAAAACCTTGCCATTACTTTGCATTGTTAGACAGAGTCTTGATTCCAATAGAACAAAAACCTTGCCATTGCTTTGCATGGTTAGACAGAGGCTTGATTCGAATGGAGTGAATGTATCATGAAGATTTAAAATCAAACACGACAATAGATTTGCATAATTTTCTGCATCTTCTCTTGAATTTGAAAAAAAATCTTATTGCGACCTGTATAGACATGCTGTTAACGAGCTTAGTATTTACTTCGTTTATATTTGCCTAACATGAGCCACAACACACACACACACACACACACACACACACACGCACACACACGCACACACACACGCACACACACACACACTTACTCTAGGGTGATTAGTTTTCGTTGGTATCAATTTATGTGGTTTACATTTTCTTTGATACTTAAATTTTGTACATATGTGTCTGACAAGAATGTCATGATAAGAATGGTATTTGATGTTTGATCTTTAAATGATTACTTTGTAACAAACGCGTGAAAATTTGTATGCACCAATGATAGAGGTAAATCCACAGGATGGAAAGTTTTGTTACTGTCCCGTTGACTGTTAACATTCTATGAAGACAGTCATTATGTTTCTTATTGATGAAATAATGATACATCTTGAAATAGACAAGGTATGCACTATCCTGAATATGGGAGAGATTCACTTTGGACATAGGCTTTATTCAAGGTTAGAATGCTAATTTCAAGTAGATTTAATTGACCATCTCAACTGTATTCTCCAAACTTATAGAACTCTAAACTCAAGCTAAAATCTCCAAACGTTTGACAGTCTGTAACTTTTATTACAATAAAATAAATCAAGGAGAGGGATGAATCCCTCTCCTTGATTGCTAAATTTTGTCGACCTTGATTAACTGCAACTATCATATTGTGACAAATCTGGTATGTGCTTTTTATATTTACCTCTAGTTTATAGCTTTGCTAGATTTTAGTGATTATTTGTTTGATTATGGGGAATCGTTGTGTGGAAGATATTTGTTAAACCGAGTAGTTAGCCAATTATTAGATACTGGCGTCATTCATACTGAACATTATTCACTGCACTTTATGGTATCATGGATTAGTAAAATGTCACCTCCCGAATTCCTTAATATAGGAAATTCTTCTGATATTATCACACATATAAGTGTTTAATAATTTGTGATATTCTCACACGTATAAGTGTTTAGTAATTTTAGATTGGGGAAGAACTCTGTGTATCAGGCGTTTTTGTCCTGTTTTGTATTACATGTCATGAAATACCTATCTACGGCTTAGAAGATCGTTCCCATGGAAGTTACGAGAGGAATGGAAAAAGATTTTGGAAAATTATGCGTACTGGTTCAATGAACTGGAAACCTTAATACATATTTCATTTATATTACCCTTATCTCTTCAGCATCCTATATAGAATGTCCACAATTAGGGATTCTCATATGTCTATACTAGAATGTCCAAAATTAGGGATTCTCATATGTCTATACTAAAATGTCCAAAATTAGGGATTCTCATATGTCTATACTAAAATGTCCAAAATTAGGGATTCTCATATGTCTATACTAAAATGTCCAAAATTAGGGATTCTCATATGTCTATACTAAAATGTCCAAAATTAGGGATTCTCATATGTCTATACTAAAATGTCCAAAATTAGGGATTCTCATATGTCTATACTAAAATATCCAAAATTAGGGATTCTCATATGTCTATACTGTCCATTTATTCAACACAAATTGAATAGCACTGGCCTGTCTTTTGAAGATTTGTAAATGAGAGAGAAAATACGGAATCCTACCAGGAACTGAAATTCACGCATTCAGAAATCTGCCACTAAATGTATTGTTCCAATTTTTTTAACCTCCTCCTTTGGTACGTGAGACCTCAGTGTCTTTAGGTCTAAATGGTTTTAGCTCGAAAGAAGTCAAATTAACCAGGTGAACAACCTAATGGTAAAGATAATTATGACTATAACTTTTGCAAAGGAGAGGACTTTGTGAATGATGCGACGTTCTTGCTGAGGATAAACCCGATCATTATTTCCTCATGATTTCTCCAGGACATGGAGGAGTATGTCATCACTTTCACCAAAATGATATACATGAGTACTGGGATGTATTTGGACAATGTTTTCTAAGTCCGTTATATAAGTTATACAGATAGAAAAGACCAATGTTTTCTAAGTCCGTTATATAAGTTATACGTGAAGCAGCATAAGATGTATTTTTCGTGGTGATGGCCACGATTACCTTTATTGGTGTAGATGCCGTGAAGGTGGCTTTGCACATGGCGTCGGTTCTTTTGGTCTGTGGTGGTCTGGTCGTCGTGGCTGTTGTGAGGCTAGCGAACGGTGTCCATATAATCAAAACAGGATGACAGTAACGTAGGAGAATGACTAAAACTAATTCACAGGGAGAAACAAAAGTAGAAATATGGATACAGAGAGAGAGAGAGAGAGAGAGGCATGGGCGAAAAACTAATGTGCATTTTCGATAACACTATGTCGTTTAATTATAAGTATATTGTCATGTATTAAACTTCAAGATATTATGGCGGACAAAATATGAAAGAAAAACTATTGACACAATTTATATATCAACACAAATTATTTATAGAAGAGATCTAGTTATCTGTTTTTTCTTTGCCGTCGACAATGATAAATTGGAAATTAACTATCTATTTTCGTTTCGAGTTGCAATATCTAACCATAACGATCAGATGATCATCAATCTTCCAAAAAAGAACACTTTGATAGTGAAATTTGCTCGGTAGATCATTTCTACCTTTGTATCGCTGACAGAGATGAACGTTTATCCAGATCAATGGCGCAAATATCGATTATTTTGCATGTGCCAACAGTTTCTGTGCGGTTTAATTTATGAACCTTTTGCATAAACGCATTGGAATGTCATTATGTGCAAACATTAATCCCTGACGTGTAATAAAGCAATAGAATAAAAGAACTGAACAATGTGAAGATAACTTTCCGACCTCTACTGAGCTGAATGAATAATCAACTAAGACCAAAATCTTGGGAAAGACAGCATCATATAACTACAGCTATAATCAACTACGACCAAAATCATGGGAAAGACAGCACCATGCAACTACATCTATTGCTTCTTGACTCAGCAATACGTATTTAGTACCGAAATGACTAATTTTTTTAAACAATCGCTCAAAAATGATATTGCAGTTAACAAAATAGGAAGAAGCAACACGTACATCGATTTCTTGAAATAAAATCATCTATGGTTCAGCAGTGGAGTGTGCTAAACAGGCCTTAGCGCTCCTAATTTTCTCCTTTGCATCATCATTTAGGGTTACCTGGCACCCCTTTAAAGACTTTGCACCCCATCACAGATCCCTTTGTATCTGGCTCTGTTCAGCGAATGGAAGGTCAGGTCATATGGAATTGAGGGTTTTCAGTTGTACATAGGTTACTTAATACAGGCTACCTACTGTGAAAAATGTAAATACGGCATTTCATTTAAGGTCCTGGCTTCAGATGTCTTTTTTCATTTGATTGTGATTCCGTATCTACATTAAAGTATGTCTGTTGTCTGGAAAGACTATTAAAATCTGAAAGTATAGCAGAATTTAGTAATTTCTTGAAAGATGTCCATGTTATCTTGTACTCCACAATGGCTGCAATGGAAGGTATTTCAAATAAGCGAAAGAGCATTCTATTTTTAGTTTTTGCATTTTTTGGCGACATTGAACAAAATTGCTAGCTTATAACGGGAACCGGTGAGCGTATATCATGACTCGGATTGAAATTCAAGTCCAGCTCGTACATAAGGTAAACGGCACATCTGAATTAAATGCCAAGTAGTTTGAGATAGTAAAATATCTTTTCTTGGGTCAGTACATGAAAACTGTATCTCCTTATTACATCTTGCATTTATCGCATCTCGTACTGTCCGTTGAAATATCATTGCCTCTCTAGACATTGGACTGGCGTGCGCAGCTGGATATGACAGTGTAGTTATTCGGCCCTACCCTTGTTTACACGGAAGGCAGATATATCAAATAACTCGGCCCTACCCTTGTTTACACCTACCCTTGTTTACATGGAAGGTAGAGATATCAATTAACTCGGTCATACCCTTGTTTACACGGAAGGCAGATATATCAAATAACTCGGCCCCACCCTTGTTTACACCTACCCTTGTTTACATGGAAGGTAGAGATATCAAATAACTCGGCCCTACCCTTGTTTGCATCGAAGGCAGATATATCAAATAACTCGATCCTACCCTTGTTTACATGGAAAGCAGAGATATCAAATAATTCGGCCATTCCCTTGTTTACATGGAAGGCAGAGATATCAAATAACTCGGTCCTACCCTTGTTTACATGGAAGGCAGAGATGTCAAATAACTCGGCCCTACCCTTGTTTACATGGAAGGCAGAGCTATCAAATAACTCGCAGATATGAACGACAGGCGAGACAACCTATCCGATATCAGGAAGGAAAAAAGAAAGACATCTTTCATTTTCAGATCTCAAAATCAATCATCAAAGGAGATAGATACAACAGGGCCAGCAACACAAACGAGCACTATACATTCAACACATACACATGGAAATTCTTTAGGATTGAGTCTTTACCTCTGAAGGGTCGATATTTATTATCCCGGAGAGATCACTTTTGCAAGAAATCTAGTTATCCTTTCAATTCGGTTTGCACTGTTTACGAGAGTCCTTAAATTGTTATAACTTGGCCTTTATATGTTGTTGTGTTATGGTACAAACATTGTTATAACTTGTTTCATATATATACGTTTTCAATTCTGTACGTTCTTTATGTTTTAATAATATATAATATTTATATGCATAGATCATAAAACATTTACTATATGTTTTAATAATATATAATATTTATATGCATAGATCATAAAACATTTACTATATGTTTAAATATTAGATAATATTTATATGCATAGTACATAAAAGAGTTACTGGATGTTGTAATATTGGATAATATTTATATGCATAGATCATAAAACACTTACTATAGGTTTTCATATTGGATAATATTGATATGCATAGATCATAACACATTTACTATATGTTTTAATATTGGATAATATTTATATGCATAGATCATAAAACATTTACTATATGTTTTCATATTGGATAATATTTATATGCATGGATCATAAAACATTTACTATATGTTTTAATATTGGATAATATTTATATGCATAGATCATAAAACATTTACTATATGTTTTCATATTGGATAATATTTATATGCATAGATCATAACACATTTACTATATGTTTTAATATTGGATAATATTTATATGCATAGATCATAAAACATTTACTATATGTTTTCATATTGGATAATCTTTATTTGCATAGATCATAAAACATTTACTATCTGTTGTAATATTGGATAATATTTATATGCATAGATCATAAAAGAGGCTCTTTATGTTTTAATATTGGATGATATTTATATGCATAGATCATAAAACATTTACTATCTGTTGTAATATTGGATGATATTTATATGCATAGATCATAAAACATTTACTATCTGTTGTAATATTGGATGATATTTATATGCATAGATCATAAAACATTTACTATCTGTTGTAATATTGGATGATATTTATATGCATAGATCATAAAACATTTACTATCTGTTGTAATATTGGATGATATTTATATGCATAGATCATAAAACATTTACTATCTGTTGTAATATTGGATGATATTTATATGCATAGATCATAAAACATTTACTATCTGTTGTAATATTGGATAATATTTATATGCATAGATCATAAAACATTTACTATATGTTTTCATATTGGATAATATTTATATGCATAGATCATAAAACATTTACTATCTGTTTTAATATTGGATAATATTTATATGCATAGATCATAAAAGAGTTATTGTATGTTGTAATATTGGATAATAAACAGTTACTAGATGTTTGTTCAATCCACCCCCACCCCCTAAACATTTAAAAAAAAATTTGAACCTGTCAAAAGTTTCTAACATTAAATGTTAATCTTTTCTAGGTAGACGTTTGACATCGGATACAAATTCACCTTTGTTTCCTAAGAGATAATACATCTTCCAGCAATAACCCCGAACACGGTTTCTTGTAGTCTGTCTGTATTTTTTATCTCTCATAAAGGCAACACTATTTCCCTAATTTTCTCTTGACTGTTAGAACGTGGTATAAACTAATAGGCTTAACCTCTAAAAGGTGTAATAAATCCTCAGTTTCTTTAATAGCTTTCAGATTTAGTTTTCATCCTTAGTTATGGTATCTACATTTTTTTAGGTAGCTTTTATAGACATGATGAAAAACCTTGTCTTTTCAACAGGTCTATATCGGATATGAATACATCACCGAACGGTCATTTTATGAATCTGTCTTTAAGTTCTGAATACGATCATTTTATGAATCTATCTTTAAGTTCTGAATACGGGCATTTTATGAATCTATCTTTAAGTTCTGAATACGGTCATTTTATGAATCTATCTTTAAGTTCTGAATACGGTCATTTTATAAATCTATCTTTAAGTTCTGAATACGGTCATTTTATAAATCTATCTTTAAGTTCTGAATACGGTCATTTGATGAATCTATCTTTAAGTTCTGAATACGGTCATTTGATGAATCTATCTTTAAGTTCTGAATACGGTCATTTATGAATCTATCTTTAAGTTCTTAATACGGACATCGTATCCTGCTTCATTCGGTTTTTATATGGTTATATCTTTGTCAAATCTAGTGTAGAGACTAGTTCTGGCGTAAGACACGTAACGTCGCTTAACACTGTATACCGTTCAATGTCAATATTCATGTAAATATTGTTTTCGTTTAATTCTGCATTATTTGGCTTTGCCATAACGTCATCATTTTATTTGCCTCTGTTTTATGCGATTCATTCACTTCTTTATTCTACTGTGGTATCTTGAAACTTCAAGAGGATAGAAGATTTGTCTTTTAAAATGTGTATCTTTTCGGTAAAACTGCATTTTCAGCTGTATGTATTTCTCTGTGTTACTATCTGTATAAAAGCAATAGTGGTATCTCTTCTAGGTTTTATCTAATAATATAACAGTTTCTTTAACATTCAATAACAGGGCTTCAATTGCAAATATCCCAGAGTGTATACAACCCCCCCCCCCCACGCAACCGTTGGTTGTCTCATCAAAACAGATTTAAAACTCACTAACAGATTACAGCCTTTTTTTTAAAACTCGTTGATGCTACCTGTAACCGGATGAAACCTACGTTAACTGTCTTTCTAACAATTTCTCCTTGTCTTTTCTCTGTACATTGTACATTAATCAATATGAATTATGTGTTACCCAAGAAGTTAAAAATACAAGCTGTTTTGTTGTAATTTTTCATACGTGTATTGTAATTTATTATTAGAGTCACACGTGTTGCTATGGGTTGTGTATTGTAATTTATCATTGGAGTCACACATGTTTCTATGGGTTGCGTATTGTAATTTATCATTGGAGTCACACGTGTTGCTAAGGGTTGTGTATTGCAATTTATCATTGGAGTCACACGTGTTGCTATGGGTTGCGATATCGTATTTGTACCTACAAGTGTTAGAAATTATACGTTTTACGTTGTCTGCATCAAAACTGCCGCTGTAATCTTGTACAGCATTACAATCTATCATGTAATAGCATTTTCCTTCAAATTAGTCATAAAATTCTTTTCCAGTTCCACAAAACTATTATTAAACCATTGTCTGCAAGTGATACCTTAAAATAACTCAGCCTTACACTATTATTAAATCATTGTATGCATGGATACCTTAAAAAACAACCGCCTAACATCCTTTTTTTAAATCATTGTATTCAAGGAATACCTTAAAAAAACAGCATCCTTACACTATTATTAAATCAATGTCTGCAAGGGATACGTTAAAAACAACCGCCTTACACCATTATTAAATCGTTGTATGCAAGGAATACTTTAAAATAAAAGCGGCCTTACACTATTTTGAAATCACTGTCTGCAAGAGATACCTTAAAATAACAGCGACCTTACACTATTATGAAATAATTGTCTGCAAGTGATACCTTAAAACAACAGCGGCCTTACACTATTATTAAATCATTTGTCTGCAAGGGATACCTTAAAACAACAGCGGCCTTACACTATTATTAAATCATTTGTCTGCAAGGGATACCTTAAAACAACAGCGGCCTTACACTATTATTAAATCATTTGTCTGCAAGGGATACCTTAAAACAACAGCGGCCTTACACTATTATTAAATCATTTGTCTGCAAGGGATACCTTAAAACAACAGGGCCTTACACTATTATTAAATCATTTGTCTGCAAGGGATACCTTAAAACAACAGGGCCTTACACTATTATTAAATCATTTGTCTGCAAGGGATACCTTAAAACAACAGGGCCTTACACTATTATTAAATCATTTGTCTGCAAGGGATACCTTAAAACAACAGCGGCCTTACACTATTATTTAATCTTTTGTCTGCAAGGGATACCTTAAAACAACAGCGGCCTTACACTATTAATAAATCATTTGTCTGCAAGGGATACCTTAAAACAACAGCGGCCTTACACTATTATTAAATCATTTGTCTGCAAGGGATACCTTAAAACAACAGCGGCCTTACACTATTATGAAATAATTGTCTGCAAGAGATACCTTAAAACAACAGCGGCCTTACACTATTATTAAATCATTTGTCTGCAAGGGATACCTTAAAACAACAGCGGCCTTACACTATTATTAAATCATTTGTCTGCAAGAGATACCTTAAAACAACAGCGGTCTTACACTATTATTAAATCATTTGTCTGCAAGGGATACCTTAAAACAACAGCGGCCTTACACTATTATTAAATCATTTGTCTGCAAGTGATACCTTAAAACAACAGGCCCTTACACTATTATTAAATCATTTGTCTGCAAGGGATACCTTAAAACAACAGCGGCCTTACACTATTATTAAATCATTTGTCTGCAAGGGATACCTTAAAATAACAGCGGCCTTACACTATTAATAAATCATTTGTCTGCAAGGAATACCTTAAAACAACAGCGGCCTTACACTATTATTAAATCATTTGTCTGCAAGGAATACCTTAAAACAACAGCGGCCTTACACTATTATTAAATCATTTGTCTGCAAGGGATACCTTAAAACAACAGGGCCTTACACTATTATTAAATCATTTGTCTGCAAGGGATACCTTAAAACAACAGGGCCTTACACTATTATTAAATCATTTGTCTGCAAGGGATACCTTAAAATAACAGGGCCTTACACTATTATTAAATCATTTGTCTGCAAGGGATAACTTAAAACAACAGCGGCCTTACACTATTATTAAATCATTTGTCTGCAAGGGATACCTTAAAACAACAGCGGCCTTACACTATTATTAAATCATTTGTCTGCAAGGGATACCTTAAAACAACAGCGGCCTTACACTATTATTAAATCATTTGTCTGCAAGGGATACCTTAAAACAACAGCGGCCTTACACTATTATTAAATCATTTGTCTGCAAGGGATACCTTAAAACAACAGCGGCCTTACCCTATTATTAAATCATTTGTCTGCAAGGGATACCTTAAAACAACAGCGGCCTTATACTATTAATAAATCATTTGTCTGCAAGGAATACCTTAAAACAACAGCGGCCTTACACTATTATTAAATCATTTGTCTGCAAGGAATACCTTAAAACAACAGCGGCCTTACACTATTATTAAATCATTTGTCTGCAAGGGATACCTTAAAACAACAGGGCCTTACACTATTATTAAATCATTTGTCTGCAAGGGATACCTTAAAACAACAGCGGCCTTACACTATTATTAAATCATTTGTCTGCAAGCGATACCTTAAAACAACAGCGGCCTTACACTATTATTAAATCATTTGTCTGCAAGGGATACCTTAAAACAACAGGGCCTTACACTATTATTAAATCATTTGTCTGCAAGGGATACCTTAAAACAACAGCGACCTTACACTATTATTAAATCATTTGTCTGCAAGGGATACCTTAAAACAACAGCGACCTTACACTATTATTAAATCATTTGTCTGCAAGGGATACCTTAAAACAACAGCGGCCTTACACTATTATTAAATCATTTGTCTGCAAGGGATACCTTAAAACAACAGCGGCCTTACACTATTATTAAATCATTTGTCTGCAAGGGATACCTTAAAACAACAGGGCCTTACACTATTATTAAATCATTTGTCTGCAAGGGATACCTAAAAACAACAACGGCCTTACACCTTTATGTATCGTACTTTTATGTACTTTTATGGATGCAAAGAATATTTTCACATTTGCTAGCTACAACAATGTTTATATAATTTGCAATCTTTCTATAATTTGCATTCAGTATCCTCATTTCTTTACAGGCCTTACCATTGTTTATACTAAACATTGCCATTTCTTTACATGCCGTACAGGCCTTACCATTGTTTATACTAAACATTGCCATTTCTTTACATGCCTTACAGGCCTTACCATTGTTTATACTAAACATTGCCATTTCTTTACATGCCGTACAGGCCTTACCATTGTTTATACTAAACATTGCCATTTCTTTACATGGTTTACAGGCCTTACCATTGTTTATACTAAACATTGCCATTTCTTTACATGGCTTACAGGCCTTACCATTGTTTATACTAAACATTGTCATTCTTTTTTATCCTGTACAGGCCGTACTATTGTTTATATTCAACATTGTAATTCCTTTTTATACTGTACAGGCCTTACTATTCTTTGTGTTTAACACTGTCATTCCTTTTTATCCTGTACAGGCCTTACTATTGTTTGTATTCAACATTGTCATTCCTTTTTATCCTTTACAGGCCTTACTATTGTTTGTATTCCACATTGTCATTGTTTTTTATCCTGTACAGGCCTTACTATTCTTTATATTCAACATTGTCATTCCTTTTAATCCTGTACAGGCCTTACTATTGTTTGTATTCCACATTGTCCTTCCTTTTTATCCTTTACAGGCCTTACTAGCGTTTACAATTGTTTCACTCTCACTAAAGTATCTGTACAACATTTTGTTATAGAATAGTTCGGATATTTCCTCTGATATTTTGTCCTTGTCGGTGTAATATTTGTTTACGTCAATAGTTGGTACAACTACTTTTTGTTTTGAAAAACAAAATCATGTAATACGTATTTATAGACTTTGTTTTTGGAAAAAAAATAACTTTTTAATTAACTATATTTTATCGAAAAGTATTTCTTTTCTGGTTTCATTTTCATTTGTCATCACTGCGATTGAGCTCAATTTACTTAAATATACAATTTCAAATATGTAACACAAAATATGAACTAATATCCAAGGCCTTGCTGCGTTAATGTGTACTATTCAAAAATTTAAAATACAGTAGTACGATCTACCTGAATATGAAGGTTCTTAATTTAAGCCCTTCGATACGTCTAATCTTGAATTTAACATTTAAAATGTGTACAAAGTTTTATACGATATTTGTTATATGTTGAGTGCGTCAGTATCTCCGATAGCCATGAAGGTATTTGAAATTTTGATTTGTAAAATAAAAAATATTTTATAAAATAACCCCAAGCCTGGACTGCTATAAATGTTTGATTGTGAGTGTTTGGTGTTGTCGTATTCGTACACGAGAGGGTGGGTGTGCGAGTATTGCCCCTACAGAAAGGGCCTGTGTCTTTTACTTCAAAGCGTGGATACAAGAAGTAGAAGTTCCTTTACCAGTCTGTATTATTATTTCGCGAAGAATACATGAAGAGAAATCTAGCAATCGGAATATATTTTTCAGGTTCCAGATGTACATTCAAACAAGCAAATATCATAAAACGATTAAGATTGTAATGTTTGTATTGGAAATGAGATCATTCTTAAAAGGTTATTCTCAGTCTATTCTTGGGATATCACCCTGAAATGAAGTAGCCTATAGCCCACCGCAATGCATCATAGATTCAAAAAGCAGGATTTCTTGTACTTGCAAAGCATGGCGAATGGTGTTTCTCTGCGGTTTCAAGTCCACTTAATGTAGGAGACATTTTCCAGCGAACAACAGTTTAATTACTGAAGTGATCTACCCTAAAACACAGTTTTCTGCTAGACAACATATACTGCTTGAGAAATTGTTTAGGTGTGTGGCGGTCTTAATTATTATTACATTTACTGTCACCTTAAACATTAGGTGTGAAACAAGTCATACGCGTAGACCGCGAGAGCTGGAATTGTTAGCATCATTTAAACATCTGACAAGGGTTTTCAGAAGACTACAGATGAAAATGTATGGGTTTGCTGGGTACCAAAAACCTTTGTTCAGTTTTCGGTGTTCCGTCTATAACACAGATTTAAGGGTTTTTGGTTATATCTGTTTGCACTACATCTGCTTTTTATCAATCTACATAATGTATAGAGCTTTTTATCAATCTAAATAATGTATAGAGCTTTTTATCAATCTAAATAATGTATAGAGTTTTTTATCAATCTAAATAATGTATAGAGCTTTTTATATATTTTTTACCGAGACCAGCATGATATAAATGCTGTCACAATAGATGGGCACATGAACAATTTCATTATAAATTAAACCTTACTTGTCATCTGCATATGAGGGGCGAAGGGCAGATTAGATAGGTTTAACTATTTAGCTATTTAAACTCGTTGGCTAATTGTCTAGAGTTCGTAACATATAAATTAAAATTTTAGAGTTGGAGTGATTTCATTTTTACCGATTGTGTATCATCAGCTATTATTTTTAGCTTTGACTCATATTCAATATTTTACTTCATATTTAGCTGTGACTCATATTCAATAACTTACTTGTTATGTAGCTGTGACTTATATTCAATAACTTACTTGTTATGTAGCTGTGACTCATATTCGATAACTTACTTGTTATGTAGCTGTGACTCATATTCAATATTTTACTTCATATTTAGCTGTGACTCATATTCAATAACTTACTTGTTATGTAGCTGTGACTCATATTCAATAACTCACTTGTTATGTAGCTGTGACTCATTTTCGATAACTTACTTGTTATGTAGCTGTGACTCATATTCAATAACTTACTTGTTATGTAGCTGTGACTCATATTCAATAACTTACTTGTTATGTAACTGTGACTCATATTCAATAACTTACTTGTTATGTAGCTGTGACTCATACTCAATAACCTTCTTAAGCATTTCAATCGACTGAAAGTTGTTCGGCCAGGGTTAAAAAAAAAATCATCGTTCAAAGAACACCCCTCAGTTCTCCCAAGTTTTAGTTCGAAAAAGGATAAAAACCTTGCACTTTCAGTTCCCATAAAATAAAATTTTCCTAATGTGAAGAAAATTATCTATACTTTATCTAAGCTGAAACTTTTGCAATAAAGACATAGTATGATTACGGAAAAAATGATCGAAGAATCTACAGATTTATTACTGATTACAAGGGCATGGCTGCACAGCTATATTACTGATTACAACGGCATGGCTGCACGTACCGGTAACTAATTTATTTCTTTTTCAATAATTAAAACAAGAAACTACCTATGTATTAATAGAAAAGCCAGTATATTTATAGCGAAAGCAAAATTATGTCGCCAAGAATATGTCTCTAATTTAAAATTTGTTACGCTGAATAAACCACAGCGTCTGTTGCACAACGTGAAATATGTCACTGAGAAGGCATCATTTGAGGAAGAATAACGACCAAATCAAGCGATCACCCCTCTCTACTGTTCATTTATTAAATTGTCATATGCACGAGCCTGAGGCTCCTAGATGAATAGATCAAAACAAATGTTCGTCGGTCGTCATAAGGACCAGCACCTGCACTGAATGTAATTAAGTTTGAATCAACAAGCTTACAAAGCATTTCAAAACGCAAGTTTCTTTAGTAAAATGCACGACTCAATTGAACGTGATCAAAGAATAAACTTGATTAAGCCTGCTCCAGTCGGAAGCCAAACAGTTAAAGTGAACAGAATAGGCATTAATTGGTGTACAATATCCAGTACAGCTCAGAATTAGATGTATTTAGACTGCAGTAAGACTATTTCGTCTGATATTGTCTACGGTCTACTAAAAAAAGAATGCTTCTTAAAGATGTTCATTAGTATCATCACTAACGGCTGCTCAAGTTATGGAAAAATAATGTATGATTGCATGAAAGTGTTTATTGACGTGTGCCAAATGCTTTCCGATTATATATCAATGGCTTTCCTTTTATTTTACAATTCATACGGGTTGCTTGACTTTTCAATGACAGTGATATGTAGATCCATATGACTTGATGATTTGCTATACTCGACGAAATAATAATTTTAAAAAAAAAAAAAAAAAAAAAAAAAAAAATTACCGACAAGCTCTCGGCGTGTTCTTGAAGATCTGGAATAATAATTGCAATGGTCATGGGAGCGAAGCCAGATGAGAGGGATCAATGTTTTCCTGTATGTTTTCATTCTTATTTTTGTAGTTCCATGTTCTATCTATCTATAATCCTTTCTGTTGACTTCCTTATTTAAAAATCAATTTTATAAACAACTGTTGGTCCAGATTTCATTACACGTGAGTAGCAAATCCTTGAACCTCATCCCAAGTTTTGTCGTTGTAAAGTATTCCTCGTAAGTTATGTAATCTATTTCCTACTACTAAATATTTGTGTTGATATATTTAATTGTTGTATAAATTGTTAAATATATTTCATTGTTGTATAAATTGTACATAAAATTTTATTGTTGTATAAATTGTACATATTTTATTGTTGTATAAACTGATTCTGTCTAATAGGTATAATAGTAACATTGGAGGTAACTGAATAACATTTCCCCATTCATGACGTTTTCAGACAGTAAATTCGTTTATTAAGGACGCGCGTCATGAAATTATGATGTAATTCTACTTCGTACATTATGACGTCATCCGCTCGTAACATATCTTTTGAAACCCGCCAAATGTATCCATGCGCGTTATGAATAAACTTATGACTGATGTTTAGTGAAGAATATAAAGAACACACACACACACACACACACACACACACACATATATATATATATATATATATATATATATATATATATATATATAGTTTTCCTTATAGCGATGTTTGGAGATCTGACGACTGGTACTTACGTAATAGGTCAGAGTATATAATAAACACGTTATTATTCGTGTACTTATATATAAGGTGGACTTGTTATTATTGTGTACTTATATATAGGGTGGAGTTGTTGTTATTCGTGTACTTATATATAGGGTGGAGTTGTTGTTATTCGTTTACTTATATATAGGGTGGACTTGTTGTTATTCGTGTACTTATACATAGGGTGGACTTGTTATTATTAGTGTACATATATCCAGTGTCGACTTGTTGTTATTCGTGTACTTACATATTGGGTGGACTTGTCGTTTTTCATGTACTTATATATATATATATATATATATATATATATATATATATATATATATATATATATATATATATAGCGTGGACTTGTTCTTATTCGTGTATTTATATATATTTGGTGTTGTTGTTTTCGAGTAGCAAACTCACTAGCTCGTCGGCCACATGTCAAACATCTTGTGCACTCGAGATTTAAATTAATAATGTTTATTGATTGTGGCTGTGCAAATAACAATGTAGTAAAAAAAATATCGAGCAATGCATAGGGATTATTCTATGCCCCCAAGCCCGCATACGTCTTTTAAAATACTAGTAAAATTACAGTGAGTTTGTGCCATCTGTATTATCAAGAAGTACGACAGGTTTACATCTACTATAAACCGTAGAGTATTTATGATAAGCGTTGGCTAAAAGGTCAATAACTTTATATCAGTAGTTTTCATGTATATGGGTGTCTTTACATTATTTGTAGTCAGTCTACAGTGACCGATATTTAGTGGAAATCAAACACACCGTCAAAGATAATAAGCTCAAATTTATTTAGCTTTGTGGCAATCACATTGATTGGTCAAATAAACTTCTTATGCTGCCACTTAAAAGGCTTTGTTAAAAAGAAAGAAAAACACACACACACACACACGCACATATACACGCACGCACACACACACGCACGCACGCTCACACACTGTAAAAAGGCTTTGTTAAAGAGAAGCACACACACGCACGCACGCACACGCACACACACACACGCGCACACACACACTGAGAAACGCTTTGTTAAAATATACACATACACACAAGTGCACGCACACACACACACGCACGCACACACACAAACATAAACATGCACACGCACGCATGGATACGCATGCACACGCACACGCACGTACACCAACCCGCATCCACGCACACACATGCACACGCACGTACACACACACGTACACACACACACACACACACACACACACACGAACGCCCCCCAAACCCAAAACAAGAAAACTGTACACTAAAGAACAAATTGTTTTTGGTAAGATTTTGGTATCGTTATGCTTTCCTCACGAATATTATTTACAAATTTGTGTACCTTCCTAATACTGTCATCAAAGAAATGCTGCATAGCTTTCAAGATAAGAAATTCGCATCGTTCCTCTGTTTTCCGTCTTTCGTACAAAGATTTCGTTTTGTTTGATTTCTGCTTACAAAATGCTTGATATTTCATAATGCATAAAATGGGGAACATTTTCAGTCTTCATCCCTCGAAATATATTGGTAAATATCCTTTATTACTGGCTTTATATTCTGACTTTAATTATAACATGGGCCAACATTATATAGTTTATGCTGATTTCACTTTTGATGTGATGAGTTTATCTGCCTTAGTAACAGGTTGGGATTTGGAAAGTGAGTACTGTCTTATGATGATGTGAGTAGTATCTCGCGAGTAGGATGTGAGTAGTATTTCATGAGTAGGATGTGAGTAGTATTTCATGAGTTTGATGTGAGTAGTATTTCATGAGTCTGACGTGAGTAGTATTTCATGAGTAGGATGTGAATAGTATTTCATGAGTAGGATGTGAATAGTATTTCATGAGTAGGATGTGAATAGTATTTCATGAGTAGGATGTGAATAGTATTTCATGAGTAGGATGTGAATAGTATTTCGTGAGTAGGATGTGAATAGTATGTCATGAGTAGGATGTGAATAGTATTTCACGAGTAGGATGTGAATAGTATTTCATGGGCAGGATGTGAATAGTATTTCATGAGTAGGATGTTAATAGTATTTCGTGAGTAGGATGTGAATAGTATTTCATGAGTAGGATGTGAATAGTATTTTATGAGTAGGATGTGAATAGTATTTCATGGGTAGGATGCGAATATTATTTCATGAGTAGGATGTGAATAGTATTTCATGAGTAGGATGTGAATATTATTTCATAAGTAGGATTTGAGTAGTATTTCATTAGTTTGATGTGAGTAGTATTTCATTAGTAGGATTTGAGAAGTATTTCATTAGTTTGATGTGGGTAGTATTCCATGAGTAGAATGTGAGTAGTATTGCACGAGTAGAATGTGAGTAGTATCTTATCAGATCAAATAATTTTATTGAAATCTGGATCATAGTAATATGCAAAAGAGAGTTCGAATGTTATCGTTGTAATCGTCTTGTTTCACGCTCCACTCTTGCCGCATGATATTCCTTTATTTACAAAAGATCATCACGAAATTGCATAATATTTATTTCGTATAAATGGCTATATTTGTTATCATTACTTTACAAATATCTTGCAGATTTACATTTGCATATGTAATCATCAGGACTGAAGCAACGTGTGTCAGTAGATGCTAATTATCATTATGTCTAATATTTTTCCAGAACAGGTTACCTACCATGGTTTCTTAGAGTGGAATATTAACACCGTATCCTGCTTGTATAACCTGGAGTAGCCACGTGTGAGTTCAATGATATTTTTATCAAGAAATATTTCAATTACATTTGAGCATTGATTTTTCATTTCCGGAAAACTGCATTGCACACCTAATATTTCGTTTCCATTGAAACAAATATGTTAGGACTTTCTTGCCTTCTCCGAAAACGCACGTCTGAACAGCAAGCCCTAGGGTGTTATAAGTCGCGTATGATAGATTTAGACATTCACTTGCATAGGGGAATGTGGCAAAAGGATTGTTATAAGTCACGTACGATGGATTTATACAGTCATTTGTATATGGGAATGTGGCAAAACGCACGTCTGAACAGTAAGCCCTAGGTTGTTATAAGTCACGTACGATAGATTTGGACATTCAAGTGCATAGGGGACTTGCATAGGGGAATGTGGACACATAGCGAATGTGGCAAAAGGATTAAGACATTCACGTGCATAGGGGACTTGCATAGGGGAATGTGGCCACATAGCGAATGTGGCAAAAGGTTTAAGACATTCACTTGCATAAGGGAATGTGGCTACATAGCGAATGTGGCAAAAGGATTAAGCTCAAAGTGTTAAGAGTCTGAATAAAAGTGTTACACTTTCACGCCCTCCACCATCCAAATACATAAATCAATATCGGACAAGTCGATGAGATCATCTATCCAGAAAATGCATTAAAAGTAATTATGTACTGCATAAACAAATGAAATGCATGTTTTAAAGGTTATGGAAGGAAATAGTGTTGACTATGAAACGAGAATCTGACATTACATCATTCAGAGCTTCCACCAAGAGCACGGCAAAGAAAGTGTTAACTTCATTAGAGTGTATATTTTGAAAGGGAAACTAAATCTATCACACAGATATGTTTAAAACATCAGATGGCATCCCCGCCCTATTTGTAAAGATAGTTCTTTAAGGCAGTAAATGTTTGGATCTTCATTAAAATAACCGCAAGGTGAAATATTAAAAGGTGCACGCAAAGTATTTAGAAGCTTTCAGTACATGTTTCCTATCTACTTTTAATCCTAACTTAGTATTTTATTGACATATATTTCTAGACTGTGAGAATGGGACCTGGAAAGCACGTAGATGACACGCTCGCTTGCACCTCTTAGGTTGCATCAAGGGCAGGGGAGTGGTCCCATGCAGGGTCAAAGGTTTCTAAACGGGTTCCTAGATGTGCTCCACCCTAAAGACTTCCTCAGGCAAAGATCTGAATGTACTTTGTTTTAGTTGTTCAGAATTTGTATCTGAATGTACCTTGTTTTAGTTGTTCAGAATTTGTATCTGAATGAACCTTGTTTTAGTTGCTTAGAATTTGTATCTGAATGTACCTTGTTTTAATTGCCTAGTATTTGTAATACAATTGATGAGAAAATAACTAAAATGTCAAACATAATCGTAATGATGTTCCGTTTAATCCAGTATGTCATCAATTTCAAATATAACAGTGAAGATGTTCCGTTTAATCCAGTATGTCATCAATTTCGTATATATAATTGTAAAGATGTTCCGTTATATCCAGTATGTCATCAATTTCAAATATAATCGTAACGATGTTCCGTTTAATCCAGTATGTCATCAATGTCAAATATAACAGTAAAGATGTTCCGTTATATCCAGTATGTTACCAATTTCAAATATAACAGTGAAGATGTTCCGTTTAATCCAGTATGTCATCAGTTTCGTATATATAATTGTAAAGATGTTCCGTTTAATCCAGTATGTCATCAATTTCAAATATAACAGTGAAGATGTTCCGTTTAATCCAGTATGTCATCAATTTCGTATATATAATTGTAAATATGTTCCGTTTAATCCCATATGCGATCGGTGTGAAATATAATCATGAAGATGTTCCATTTAAACCCGTATTTGTTCAATAAAGCCAATAAATATAAATCTTGTTAGATTTGTACCTTCACGTACTTTACTTAATCCGAGTCAATATATCTGCAAATAACTCGCTATAATGCTGATTATAAGTTACGTCTAAGTAACAACCTTTAAATATTAATTTACAATAGTGCGATATGGCTTCATCGTTGCACTTTTCCGCAGACAAACGTGGTACCAGAAGCATTTGGGGTCACTGAAAATTTTCGCTCGCTCTTACCATCGACAAAAGTACTCTTGTCAGCCCAAGTCTGTGTTCAGTTATTCTTCACCTGCGATAACCAAAGTCTATTTTATGATGAGTGCCATATTCTCCGATGACCCAAATTTGTAGACACGGGTATTAACTCCGACTCTTCGATCCATCAGTAGGTTTGGGGCTGACCTAATTCACAGACACTGGTATTAACTCCGACTCTTCAAGCCATCATTCGGGTTATTTCAGTCTAATAGAACCGAAGAATCCATATTTCATAGGAAATGTATTTATAAATAATAGTCTGAGTAAGTAAAAGTCATTGAAAGTATACGTACAGAAAGGTATATCAAATCATGCAGAAACATAAAGTATTGGACAGATGTCAATCGTCATTGAAGTGACAATTGTTTTCAAGATGCATTTGCTATTCATATTAAGTATTTCTTACTTGGATGGAAAAAAGGTGAAGAAAATGGTGAACTAATTTTGAGTTTATCTGCTTAATATGCAAATAATAATAATAATAATAATAATAATAATAATAATAATAATAATAAAATATTGTAAGGTTCGTATAAAACAGACTAAATTATCTATTTCAATGTTACGTACAGGAAATAAAGCTATCACACATCTGTTATAGCTAAATAAATTTGGTTCGAGTTCGTTTCGTCTTTCCCAATATTGCCATAATCTATAAAACCGACGATATCAGCATTAGTTCAATAGATTCACACATTGCTTAAATTACTATTAGGAAAATTTAATTTAACATGTGATCTATCTATTTGCAAGATAATGTTGGATGTCTTTATCCTAGCAAATTGAAAATTATGGACAGGTTTTGATTGTATTCTAGCTAAAACCGTTGCCAAAGATGTAAAAAAGCGACTCTTCAAATACTTTGTATGACCTTTGCTCAGAGTCACTTGACTCTGTCCTTACGATTAAAATTACTGGATTTTATGATCTCATATATACCCTTACTCATAAGGCAATGGCCATTTAGGGGTTAATGATGTCACATATACTTTTGCTCATAAGGCAATGGCCATTTATGGGTTAATGAAGGGTCATTTAGCGGTTTATGGAGTAGTTACATTTGTCCAAAAAGCATCATACCGTTGTAAAATGAATCATCGTTAGTCTTATGATAAAATACTATCACATCTTTATTGTTGAATATCTGGTGGTAAAATAGTCATCGTTAGTGGTATGATAAACCGCCATCACATCTCCGTTGTTGAAAATCTAGTGGTAACACATTCAACTAAGTCACTGTAGTTTTCTTATATATACTGATCTCCAAATAGCGGATTTTAAAATGTTTTGAAAAGTCTGCAATTTTAAAATCGCTACTTCACAAGGTATTGCATCAAAGTCAACGTATCTAGAGGGTAAGACAACATGAAAGTTCACCATCACAGTCCACAATCATATGCACTCTACGTACTTCTATGTAAACCATGACAATAGTTGAAAACACAAAAATATACGTATTTACAAAGTTATGCAACATCACGCACTCGCTACCACACGGTGGATTGGGATCTCCAATCAGTGCACAAGAACTTCGAATGAGAGAAACCTTATATTGGCACTTGACACCGTTATTTCTTTTTATCACATCACCATGCTTCAGCAAAATTTGAAACTAAGGGAACTCGACTAAACCGTGCCCATATTCAGCAAGGTAATAAGGTCAAACCATGTCGACGAGTTTAAGCTTTTTCTTTCCAAAACATCGAAATAATTGGTTGATGTTTACACACAAAGATGACATATCATTGAATGTTTTTATAAATTACATCAGAAGGGATCACAATTCATTATCATTCGAGCAACAGCTCCTGCAAACATTCCAATTAGTCATAAATCTATCAATATTGTGACTAATACACACAGCCGAGAGGTTAAGGGCGGGAAAAATCAATCAGTTTATAAATTCCTCATAATCTTTTGGAGCAAACATGAAGTTCCCCACAGCCTACAAGATGTGAGAAAGGGCATCTGGTTCGTTCTCTTTTCATGCACAAGTAATCGATTTACCGGTTCAAATGTGAAGTGCAAAATAAATATAAAGTGTTGGAGTGTGGAATAAATCAAAGTCGAAAAAAGTCGAGATAAATTATTGATGATGAGAATGAGAATTGCTTGATAATTGTAATGAAGTACTACAATATTCAACAATCATTTCGTACGATCTACATTTAAGCATATCGGGTCCAAAATTCTTATAAAACTTCAATTCTTTAACCCTGTCCGTGCGAACTTATAATAAAGTAATCAATCTGAGCTTTTGTATGGACTTTCTTGACTTGCTACAGGGTTTCATTCCTGTCGAAAGGATACACGTTTTAAAGAAAACTTTGGACAGTAATTCCCGGATCCCAGCTAATACATAACGTTTTTACAAAACGTTGCTGTAAGGTTGTGACTTGGTTACGTGGGAAAATAACGTTGCTGTAAGGTTGTGACTTGGTTACGTGGGAAAATAAAGTTGCTAAAACGTTGCACATAAACATAATCTTAATCGTCCTCTGATCGCGAAAATATAGAAAATTACAAATAGCACGTGTCTGCATTGATTATTACAGTTTGTACAACAAATAGTGTCATTTTTACTAAGATAATATATGACGTTTTTACAACGTTGTACCGATGTCGTGTATCGGCAGAACGACATCTGTGACTGAGGCGTGGATTTATTTACTGCTTTCAGCTGTTTTGAACAGTTAAGGTATGAACATTAATAAATTAATCCACAATTCGCATTTTTATTTGCAGAAAGAAAAATTTCTATTCTGATAGAGAGATACTTTTTGTCTGATTGTTATGCCATGTCTACGGACGCTTTCTTGCACATGTAAACACCATGCTGCATGCGATGCTGTGCTATTATCAAAGAAAGCAAATCAGGTTTATCTGCCAGTGTGTTCAGTCTATACGTGGAATGATATACATTTTTGGCGTATTTCGGTGGCCTTTATCTGACTCGTATTAAATAAATTATGTTGATACATTGGGGCATTTTTGCAAAGAAAAATAGCGAGGATGGGGATGGTTTGCCGTGGTAAAAATGCATCGAGTTAACCTTTTTGAAGATTTATCGTTCTTGTAATAAAATAAAATTAAATAAATTAAAAGCGAAATTGAAGGAAATATTTATGTTTAAACAGATGGATACATGTTGATATGTGTGAATGTAGAAAGGAAAATGCACGTTTAAACGTAATTAAATTTTGATAATTACAAGCATAAATGAGCAATATTTTAATTGGTGCAAAATAATATACAGTCTTTATGAATACCATCTGTCATCAGCTATACAGTCTATATGAATAGCATCTGTCATCAGCTATACAACATATATGAATAACATCTGTCATCAGCTATGCAGTCTATATGAATAACATCTGTCATCAGCTATATAGTCTATATGAATAACATCTGTCATCAGCTATAGTCTATATGAATAACATCTGTCATCAGCTATGCAGTCTATATGAATAACATCTGTCATCAGCTATACAGTATATATATGAATAACATCGGTCATCAGCTATACAGTCTATATGAATGACATCTGTCATCAGCTATACAGCATATATGAATAACATCTGTCATCAGCTATACAGCATATATGAATAACATCTGTCATCAGCTACACAGTATATTTGCAACGTAATAACACGGAAAAGAAAGTCCTAACTTTATTTCTTTGTTCAATACCTTCTGTATTTGAAATTTCTGCCCTCTTCTTCAAAATGGATGAGGGTATTGCTCCCCAAAATGTTCAGTTTTAGAATAGACCATGGTAAGGACTTCATCTACTTTTTATAATCCACGTGTTTATTAGCCATTGCAATTTTATCATGGAGTGAATGTCATTTGTAAAGTTAAGTGATTCACTGTTGTTTAGTTTATTTTATAATTTGGGTTCGTATGTTGTATCGCATAGTTGGTGTAGTTAGGAAATTGTTTAAAGTTCGGTCAAATACATTTTGCATACAAAACCGTGGCATAAAAACAAAACAAAACAAATCATTTTTAAACATATTTTGCCAACTGCATAAAGAAATAATAATAATAATAATAATAATAATAATAACAATAATAATAATAATAATAATAATAATAATAATAATAATAATAATAATAATAATAATAATAATAATAATAATAATAATAATAATAATAATATTATTATTATTATTATTATTATTATTATTTTCAGATTTGCTACCCGAGTTCCCTTGGCGGTTCTAAAATAATGAAAAACTTGGTACCAACAGACTCTGGTCAGAATACAGTCTCAAGGGCCGTAAAGGGAAGAAAGCTTTTTTAGAGCTCTTGATATGCATGGTTTTGATAAGTATGACTTGATTTATATTGTCTTTTGTTCATCTTATTGGCTACAGATTTTCAAATGAATGGATAAGGTACTATGTGTATCTTCACAAATGTACTGTAACTACATATATGTAAAGGAGCTTTAGACCTCATTTCAAATGATGTGTTTTTACAAATACTCCATTGATTATTGATGAAAGTTAGAAAACTTGAATGTATACTTTGTTGTGAAACTTATTTTAAAAATATGTTGCTACTCTTGCAGGAGCCTGCTTGAGAAGTAATAGTAAGGTCAAGGCCAATAAAATTAAAGATGCCGTATCAGAGGCCCTGAAGTATGCCCCAACCCAACGAGAAGGGACAAGATATACCCTCATGTATGCTCCAACCCAACGAGAAGAGACAAGATATACGCTTAGCCACTTGAGCTTTGATTTTATCAAAATTTGATTCGACAATGACATATTGCAGAGAAATGAGAATAATATTACATTAAAGATACAAATAAAAACTAACCAATTATTCTTGTAGAAAGCTTGTAGAGATTTTGATTGAGTTATTCAGGTTAATTCCTTATACAACTGGTGGCTTTTATACTGAACCGACACTACCCCCAACTCCTTTTTTTGCCTTAATTTTTGACAGCAAAGTGAATTTCTTCCTGTCACAAGGCGGCTAAAAGAATCAGTATGGGATTTATGCATAATTAAAGTTCACTGGTATTATAACAAATTAGCATAGTTCTAATCACCCTTTAACCATCTCGATTTTTAGATATTTAACTCTGTATCAGACATACGTAAATACGTAAGCCAAGTCGGCTGTTCATTTGCAGCCCAAGTTACGCATTTGATCTCCAATGCTACTCTAACTGTGACAGACAGTCACCAAACAAGCCAACCCATTTTCAAGCCTAACTCTGAGTAAATGTAAACCAAAATACAGATTTAGCTTCTCTGTGAAGTTATAAACACACGGCTTATGCTAATTAGGCTCATGACTTCTACCTTGAACAATGTGTGTGTGTGTGTCTCTGTCTGCGTGTGTGTGTGTCTGCGTGTGTGTGTGTGTGTGTTTCTGTGTGTGAAAATACGAAGCTATCAAGTGAGACCTAAGGCATCCTAATAATTTGGACAAGTTGCTTATGGAATAACATGCCTTCACTCTTGGAAATCATGCCAATTACTTGTATGTAGTAATATAAATCTATAACACAATCTCCGCTTCTTTCAAGCACAGCCCGACATGATGTTGTTTTCTTTATAAATGTATAACACAATCTCCGCTCCTTTCAAACACAGCCCGACATGATGTTGTTTTCTTTATATTTCAAATTATAGAAAGTATTAAACACTAAAATGTTTGGTTTTTTTTAAAATCAGAATGTTAGTTTGTCTCCTCTACTTGTCGCACTAAAAGTGTTATGGAACTAACATCGAATTCAGCTTTAGATTTTCTTTTGCATTAAAACACGTGAATCTTGATGCCACAACTACAAGAAAGCTGGTACATTCATATGTAATGGAAATAGCAGGGTACATTCATATGTAATGGAACTACCAAGGTACATTCATATTTAATGGAACTACCAGTCCAGTACATTCATATTTAATGGAACTACCAGTCCAGTACATTCATATAAAATGGAACTACCAGTCCAGTACATTCATATTTAATAGAACTACCAGTCCAGTACATTCATATAAAATGGAACTACCAGTCCAGTACATTCATATTTAATGGAACTACCAGTCCAGTACATTCATATTTAATGGAACTACCAGTCCAGTACATGGAAAGATCCACATTTTGTCTTTTTAAAACACATCAGTTAGAAACAAAAAGGTTCATATAATTTAGGACTCATACCAAGACAGCCAGAATTTTCTTAGAGGAACTGCAAGTCTTTCTTTAATATCAAGCTGTAACTTTGCGTAGTTTTGTATCCCCTTAAAACATGCCTCTGTATTCGGAATACAAAAAAATGCATTATTAGGGGGAAACAAATCTCCATGCAAAAGCATGAAATATTGGCATGCTGCATTACGAAAATTCTCGTTTTTTAAGTTAAATGACACATGGTCCGCGAGATTGATGAGCTGAAAATATTTTTTGTTGCTTCTAAATATGTCTGAAAGGGACAATTATTTTGCACTGCAACATATTTTTATATTGAGTATTAAGAACCGAATGAATAATTTAATGGCGAAGCTTGCATTTGTTAATGTCAAGCAACACAAAGTTTGTACATAGACATTGTCCAGGCGATAATATGACACCATTGGCTTATATAACAATGTATTATGTCTATTATTCGAAAGTAACTTGTATCATTTAAAATTATGTATAAAATCAAAGGTAACCTCAAAAATAAAAATAAAAATAAATAAATAAATAAATAAATAAATAAATAAATAAATAAATAAATAAATAAATAAATAAATAAATAAATAAATAAATAAATGTTCCCGAATCACCATCTATGTTAGAAAAAGACTTGACCCTATTTGTTCCTAAACGGGTATATTACGATGTGATTAATTTAACAACATGGCCTACATACATTATGAATTATTAGGCCATAACATTTCTGAGGAAAGAGGCCTCTATCAAGTTGATTCCCCTTTTTCAATTTTTTCCTAATAAATTGGATTCTTTAGTGGTAAAGATCGAAGATACTTTTATTAAGGCATTTAATATTCAGAGTAAGATGTTATGCTGGGCAGTTTCAAATGTGATCTCTGGTGTATTTTTTTAAAAGTAATTGCAGTAGGATTCACATGCATGTGTAATGTGTAAACAATCTTTACGTCAGACTTCTATGTGGGTAAATGGGGTAATATATAGAGATCAGACTTCTGTGTGGGTAAATGGGGTAATATATATATACATCAAATAGACTTCTATGTGGGTAAATGGGGTAAAATATAGTCATGCATGTGTAATGTGTAAACAACCTTTTCGTCAGACTTCTATGTGGGTAAATGGGGTAATATATAAACATCAAATAGACTTCTGTGTGGGTAAATGGGGTAAAATATAGACATGCATGTGTAATATGTAAACAATCTTTTCGTCAGACTTCTATGTGGGTAAATGGGGTAATATATAGACATCAAATAGACTTCTGTGTGGGTAAATGGGGTAAAATATAGTCATGCATGTGTAATGTGTAAACAATCTTTTCGTCAGACTTCTATGTGGGTAAATGGGGTAATATATAGACATCAGATTTCTGTGTTGGTGTATGGGGTAATATATAGACATAAGACTTCTATGTGGGTAAATGGGGTAATATATAGACATCAGACTTCTATGTGGATAAATCGGATAATATATATACATCAGACTTCTGTGTGGTAAATGGGGTAATATATAGACATCAGGCTTCTGTCTGGTAAATGGGGTAATATATAGACATCAGATTTCTGTGTGGGTAAATCGGATAATATATAGACATCAGACTTCTGTGTGGGAAATGGGGTAATATATAGACATCCGACTTCTGTGTGTGTAAATGGGGTAAAATGTAGTAATGCATGTATAATGTGTAAACAATCTCTTCGTCAGACTTCTGTGTGGGTAAATGGGGTAAAATATAAAAAACAAATAGACTTCTGTGTGGGTAAATGGAGTAAAATATAGTCATGCATGTTTAATGTGTAAAAAAAATTTTCGTCAGACTTCTATGTGGGTAAATGCGGTAGTATATAGACATCAGACTTCCGTGTTGGTAAATGGGTTAATGTATAGATATCAGACTTCTGTGTGGGTAAATGGGGTATTATATAGACCTCAGACTTCTATGTGGATAAATCGGATAATAATATAGACATCAGACTTCTGTGTGCTAAATGGGGTAATATATAGACATCAGGTTTCTGTCTGGTAAATGGGGTAATATATATATACATCAGATTTCTGTGTGGGTAAATGGGGTAATATATAGACATCAGATTTCTGTGTGGGTAAATGGGATAATATATAGACATCAGACTTCTGTGTGTGTAAATGGGGTAAAATATAGTCATGCATGTATAATGTGTAAACAATCTCTTCGTCAGACTTACGTGTGGGTAAATAGGGTAAAATATAAACAAGAAATAGACTTCTGTGTGGTAAATGGAGTATAATACAGACATAAAATAGACTTCTGTGTGGGTAAATGGGGCAAAATATAGACAACAGACTTCTGTGTGGGTAAATGGGGTAAAATATAGACATCAGATACTCACTATAACCTACACTTCGTAAGTTACAAAATATTGTAAAATGTATATGTTGGTCAACAATGTGATTTATAAATGAGCATATTTTCAATGATATACCTTTTGACCAGGCCAGCATAAACAATGTGATTTATAAATGAGCATATTTCCAATGATATACCTTTTCACCACGCCAGCATAAACAATGATTTAGACGATATAATAGGTAGCATCAAGATTCAAAGAGAATTGAAAACACTCTCTATCAAAAAGAGAACATAGATATTTAAGAAATGAAAGGTAACAGATGTTGGAGCCGAACTGTATTGGCCCTGAACCGAAATCGTTTTCAAATCCGATACCATGATGTAAAGAAATCTGAATATGTAGACCAAGTTCTTTTGTTGGGATCTGATAGTCAGGAATCTTGAGTATGTGCTATTTTGATGGGATCTGATAGTTCGGAATCTTGTGTATGTGCTTCTTTGATGGGATCTGATAGTTAGGAATCTTGTGTATGTGCTATTTTGATGGGATCTGATAGTTAGGAATCTTGTGTATGTGCTTCTTTGATGGGATCTGATAGATAGGAATATTATGTATGTGCTATTTTGATGGGATCTGATAGTTATGAATCTTGTGTATGTGCTTCTTTGATTGGATCTGATAGTTAGGAATCTTGTGTATGTGCTATTTTGATGGGATCTGATAGTTAGGAATCTTGTGTATGTGCTTCTTTGATGGGATCTGATAGTTAGGAATCTTGAGTGTGTGCTATTTTGATGGGATCTGATAGTTAGGAGTCTCGTGTATGTGCTATTTTGATGGGATCTGATAGTTAGGAATCTTGAGTGTGTGCTATTTTGATTGGATCTGATAGTTAGGAATCTTGTGTATGTGCTATTTTGATGGGATCTGATAGTTAGGAATCTTGAGTATGTGCTTCTTTGATTGGATCTGATTGTTAGTAATCTTGTGTATGTGCTTCTTTGATGGGATTTGATAGTTAGGAATCTTGAGTATGTGCTATTTTGATGGGATTTGATAGTTAGGAATCTTATGTATGTGCTATTTTGATGGGATCTGATAGTTAGGAATCTTGTGTATGTGCTTCTTTGATTGGATCTGATAGTTAGGAATCTTGTGTATGTGCTTCTTTGATGGGATCTGATAGTTAGGAATCTTATGTATGTGCTATTTTGATGGGATCTGATAGTTAGGAATCTTGAGTACGTGCTATTTTGAATGGATCTGACAGTTAGGAATCTTGTGTATGTGCTTCTTTGATGGGATCTGATAGCTAGGAATCTTGAGTATCTGCTATTTTGATGGGATCTGATAGTTAGGAATCTTGAGTATGTGCTATTTTGATGGGATCTGATAGTTAGGAATCTTGAGTATGTGCTTCTTTGATGGGATCTGATAGTCAGGAATCTTGAGTATGTGCTATTTTGATTGGATCTGATAGTTAGGAATCTTGAGTATGTGCTATTTTGATGGGATCTGACAATTAAGAATCATGCGTATGTACTATTATGCTGGGATCTGAAAGTTAGGAATCATTGCCAAATAGTCGTGAGGCTGTCTGAGGAAATTCCCCTTCACTAACAAGCATTATGTGCAGAATGTAAATCTCAAAAAGACAGAATTTCGGTGAAAATATTTTTGCTTAAAAGCCCCCAAAGGTATTTTCGTTGTATCCGATATATCCGGGGTAGAAGTAATATCGTAGCTTAAATTTCAGACACAATCGAAGACTTTGTCATGATCTTCCTAGGTTCTGTAATTGCCCGGTAGCGTTGAGTGTGGTTGGGGCACACTGAATGCAGGAGGTTTTGATATAGCAAAATCGCTGTCTCTTGTTCTTACCTGACATATTACAGGTTACGGGGAGGTCTTATATATCCATGATATATATTACAGGGTACGGGGAGGTCTTACATATCCATGATATATATTACAGGGTACGGGGAGGTCTTACATATCCATGATATATATTACAGGGTACGGGGAAGTCTTACATATCCATGATATACATTACAGGGTACGAGGAGGTCTTACATATCCATGATATATATTACACGGTACGGGGAGGTCTTACATATCCATGTTATACATTACAGGGTACGGGGAGGTCTTACATATCCATGATATATATTACACGGTACGGGGAGGTCTTACATATCCACGATATACATTACAGGGTACGGGGAGGTCTTACATATCCATGATATATATTACAATGTACGGGGAGGTCTTACATATCCATGATATACATTACAGGGTACGGGGAGGCATTACATAACCCTAATACATATTAGTTAGTGCCAATATCCTTCACGGTGCTTACATTACATTGGTTCAACTTTTACTCATTATTACTAAAATTAATTTTCTTTAATTCTATTTAATTGATCTCCTTATTCCATCGGCTCAGATGTATTTTGTTCCTGTATTTTAATATCACGTTCTCTTTACTAGTTTCTAGGCTATTTCTTGGTTGCTTTTGGGGGGGAATATAGACAGACGTTATTAGATGCATTTCTTGTATTTCCTGACAAATAATTTCCTTCCTAAGCTTAGGTTTAAGAAAAAAAAAAGTCTGGCATTTGATCAGCACAAAATGAACGCAACTATATTCAAGTTGATTGCACAACGTCTGCCGTAGTAAATGAGAGCTAGTCAAATGTTAGTGTAAATTGTGATGTTTAAATTGAAGAAAACCAGAGAAAAAAACTCTTACAAAAATAGAACAATTATGGATATACAGCAACCAAGGCATTAAAAAAGGAAAAGAGAATCTTAAAAATTTTATTACAAATCAAACAGATAACACCAGAATGACCTTGCTTTTCATGAAACGCACACGTCAAATTTCTTATTAATGATACTCTTTTAAGAAGATCAGGTAAAATGTTGTAATCAGGAATTATCTAACATTGTAGGAAATGTATCATCGTAACATCCTCGTTTTTACATTCAGCATAGCTTGATATCATTTACTTGAAGTAACGCCTTAAAGGATGATTGGCTCGCCCATCTTTAATTTGTATTATGATAAGGAAAATTGTACTTAATAATAATAATAATAATAATAATAATAATAATAATAATAATAATAATAATAATAATAATAATAATAATAATATTACTACTACTACTACTACTTTTAGTTTAAGAGTATATATAGGGCTGGATGTCAATTAGCGGTGAGCCATAAGAAAGTCATTATACAAGGACTCGAATTCATAGTAAGAAGTTGAATTTCTAATTTTAATACGAATAATATTCCATAACTTTTGGATCCAATACAGCAAGAGATTTATCTAAATAGGAAGAGCAAGATCGTGGAATAAAACACTACTGTTTGGAAAAAGAAAGACGGTCACAATCATATATTATCGGTTTGATGAGATAAGATAGATAATTAGGTTGAAGGTCATCAACCGTTTGTATATCATGCAAACGTTTTGCAATGCAACACTTTCACAAAATGTTAACTAATTTTAAATCGAAAACATTTCAGACTATGGTGTGAATATATCAGTTTCTTGAATGAGTCGGATATAATAATTTTATAGAATGCATAACATTAAAATACTGTACCGTTAAAGTTTAAAATGTCTTATATAATATATAAAGCAAATAGAACAGCGTAGAACCTCACAATTCTAGGCACGTGAGATGCTTCAACTTCGGTATGGATAACATAAATGACATAAAATTGTCAATTTCTCTGTAAGGGCAGAAGCTTTGCACATTACAAGGGATTGAATCTCCATCTCATAGTACCAATAAATCCAATCTCCTTCTCACAGTACCAAGTACTCCAATCTCCTTCGCATGATACCAAGTAATCCAATCTCCTTCTCACAGTACCAAGTAATCAAATCTCCTTCTCATAATACCAAGTTATCCAATCTCCTTCTCACAGTACCAAGTTATCCAATCTCCTTCTCATAATACCAAGTTATCCAATCTCCTTCTCACAGTACCAAGTTATCCAATCTCCTTCTCATAATACCAAGTTATCCAATCTCCTTCTCACAGTACCAATTAATCCAATCTCCTTCTCATAATACCAAGTAATCCAATCTCCTTCTCATAGTACCAAGTAATCCAATCTCCTTCTCATAATACCAAGTCATCCATTCTCCTTCTCATAATAACAAGTAATCCAATCTCCTTCTCATACTACCAAGTAATCCAATCTCCTTCTCACAGTACCAAGTCATCCAACCTTTTCAAAATACTAAGTTATCCAATCTCCTTTTTATAGAACCAGCTAATCGAATCTCCTTTTCATACTTTCCAAGTGAGCCAATTTTCTTCTCATTGTAGTAAGTAATCCAATCGCCTTCTCATAGTACCAATTAATCCAATTTTCTTCTCATCTTACCAAGTTATCCAATCTACTTTTCATAGTACCAATTAATCCAATCTCCTTCTCATAATACCAAGTTACTGAATCTCCTTCTCATCGTAAAAAGTTATCCAATCTACTTTTCATAGTACCAATGAATCCATTCTCCTTCTCACAGTACCAATAGCCCAATCTCCTTCTCATAGTACCAAGTAATCCAGTCTCCTTCTCATAGTACCAATAGTACCAAGTTATTCAATCTACTTTTCAAAATATTAAGTTATCCAATCTCCTTTTTATAGAACCAGTTAATCGAATCTCCTTCTTATATTGCCAAGTGAGCCAATTTTCTTCTCATTGTAGCAAGTAATCCAATATCCTTCTCATAGTACCAATTAATCCAATTTTCTTCTCATAGTACCAAGTTATCCAATCTACTTTTCATAATACCAAGTGATACAATCTCCTTCTCATAATACCAAGGTATACAATCTCCTTTTCATAGTACCAATTAATCCAATTTTCTTCTCATAATACCAAGTTATGCAATCTGCTTTTCATAGTAGCAATTAATCCAATCTCCTTCTCATAATAACAAGTTACTGAATCTCCTTCTCATAGTACCAAGTTATCCAATCTCCTTCTCATAATACCAAGTGATCCAATCTCCTTCTCATAGTACCAATAATCCAATCTCCTTCTCACAGTACCAAGTTATCCAATCCCCTTCTCCTAGTACCAAGTTATCCAATCTCTAATTTCCTACTCACGGTACCAATAATCCAATCTTCTTCTCATAGCACGAAGTTAATCGAATCTCCTTTTTTAAAATACTAAGTTATCCAATCTCCTTCTCATATAACCACGTGATCCAATTTTCATCTCTTAGTACCATGTTATCCACTCAACTTTTCATAGTACCAGTCAATCCAATCTCCTTCTCATAGTACCAAGTGATCCATTCTTCTTCTCATAGTACCAAGTGATCCAATTTTGTTCTGATAGTACCAAGTTATCCAATCTTCTTTTCATAGTACCAAGTAATCCAATCTTCTTTTCATAGTACCAAGTAATCCAATCGCCTTCTCATAGTACCAAGTGATCCAATTTCTTCTCTTAGTACCAAGTTATCTAATCTCCTTTTTATAGTACCAAGTTATCCAATCTCCTTCTCATAGTACCCTGTTGTCCCATCTCCTTTCCATAGTACCAATTAATCCAATCTCCTTCTCATAGTACCAAGTGATCCAATTTTGTTCTGCTAGTACCAAGTGATCCAATCTTCTCTCATAGTACCAAGTGATCCAATCTTCTTTTCATAGTATCAATTAATCCAATCGCCTTCTCATAGTACCAAGTGATCCAATTTCTTCTCATAGTACCAAGTTGTTCAATCTCCTTCTCATAGTACCATGTTATCCAATCTCCTTTCCATAGTACCAATTAACCCAATCTCCTTCTCATAGTACCAAGTTATCCAATCTTCTTCTCATAGTACCAAGTAAACCAATCTCCTTCTCGTAGTACCAAGTAATTCGATCTGATTCTCATAGTATAGTACCAAGTCATCCAATCTCCTTGTCGTAGTACCAGGTAATCCAATCTCCTTCTCACAGTACCAAGTAATCCAATCTCCGTCTCATAGTACCAAGTCATCTAATCTCCTTCTCATAGTACCAAGTAATCCAATCTCCTTCTCACAGTACCAAGTTAACCAATCTTCTTCTCATATTACCAAGTGATCCAGTCTCCTTCTCATAGTTCAATATTTGTACAATAAACACCAGTATCTTAAAACATTATTACATGACAAATTAATGTAAGATACCATATGGAAGTATATGTCCTGTCGATAGCAAAACATCTATGGGGGGTAATTAACAACACAATCGCTTCAATTTGCAGCATGTATGCCATTTCGTACGATGCTAATACAGATCGTGGGAGGTAAAATTAGTTTGCATTAATTGAACAATAATGAGGTTTTGCATCCGTTGTCTGCGTAGTTCAATATTTGGCTGTTTTTGTCCTCTGTCCATGCAGAGAGAGTAGAATTTGTGTATCCAATAATAATAATAATAATAATAATAATAATAATAATAATAATAATAATAATAATACTAATAATAATAATAATATTCTTTGAAATTTCAAGATTAAAAAGTAGTGAAATTAATATAAACAGAATACAATTGTATGATCCTATACAAATCCCGCATAATCATTATCATGGTAACGTAAGTGATGTTTTGAGAAAATGACGGGCACTCAATACATTTCCACGTAAATGCCTTGGTGTCCGTCATGGAATTCTAATTGTAGCATTACGGTATCACTCGTCAGTGCAATACAAATAACCGGCAACAAAAGCGCCATTTTTATTTTATTTCTGTTATGTTGCACACATAACTGACGTACGAGTGAAAGATTTCGTTGAGAGAAGTGTGCGAGAAGAAGAATTGGCGTCCAGTCAAGCGATCACCTTTGTTGCTGCTCATTTATTCAACTGTCAGATACACAAGGCATATGGCCTCTCTGGGTAGATGAATTAGATTTTTTTTTAAAATACTGCAGAAAAGGCCATGAAATTAGTGAAGCAGGTAACTTGTATGGTATTAAACCACTACATACTTGAGTACAATGCACAAGTTTAACTGGATGTGATTACAGAGATTAGAGTTGCCACACCTGTTGACAAGACACGTCTCAGCAGACACTCGCTGACTTGGAAATATAATAATAGCAGTTAACAATGTACAGACGTCAGCAGAACTCTTAATCAAACGTATTGAGTAAATAACATGGTATTTGTGTTAATTTATTCACGGTCTACTCAGTAGAAACGGCGTCTTAGTGTTGTCTTATGGTTTCAAGTGCTCCATTAATAGAAGTACCCTCAGAGGATTGCTAAAACTCTTTGCAGGCGTGGGTATAATTGTTCTCTTTACAGGTGCTAATGGAATTTATTTTCTCATATTGAATTTCAGAAAACTAATTTTCATTTAAATGAGAATAACATATGGTTCCATATTAAAGAGCGAAGCTCAAAACCGGTCCGTCGCTGGTAGGGTTTAGGCAACCACTCGGTCGGTAGTATGGGGTAGGTAACTAGTCGGTCGGTAGTAGGTGGTAGGTAACATATGCTACATTTGAAATATGATTGTTAGAGTGGGTGGATTCCTTGTGACTAAAATGCAAAAATGCTCGAACTTAGAGAATTGCAGTTTAGGATTAAAGAAAGAACTTTCTCACTTCGACATTGAAAAAAAATGCTTCTTGGACCTATTTGTCTCAGCACTTTTCTGTATCTGAAGATGTGCATCTTAATAGTGTACCCCGGGGGTATTACTTGGCATATAAAATAAGCAATTATGTTTTGCATTATATATTTTTTATTCATATGGATAGTCCAATTTGCGTTTGGAATGCTCATTATTACGTTTTAGAAATGGAAATTCCTTCACAGGTACATATTACATTAAACTTAGTCATGACTGATAGAGGTGTCTCTTTGAATCTAAGATTCTTTAAAAAATTACTTCCAGAGAGCAAAAGAATGAAGTGAATATTAAGTGCGTATCTACTTGGGAGTTGAAAGTTTCTAATGACAAGATGTTCAAGTGTGACAAAGCTGTAGCTGGATTTTACATCCACTTCCTTTGCGACTCGTTTGCAACTCGTTTGAAAGCTATTTGTAGACGACTGATTGGAAGTAAAAAAAAACCCAACAAACAACAAAATAAATAAGCACCAGGCGTGATAGTACCAAGGGAAACTGCTTGGTGAGGTTAACCTCGAGAAGAAAATAATTATTCTCGTTTTGCGCAAGAGTAAAATAGCATACTTAGGTATGATTATATAGATATCCATGTGTGTGTGTGTGTGTGTGTGTATATATATATATATATATATATATATATATATATATATATATATATATATATATATATATATATATATATATATACAAAGTGCGTACATACGGAATATAAAAAAAAAATAAAAGAAAGACAAAAAAAAAAAAAAAAAAAAAATGGATCCAGTGCAACCGTTTAATATTCCACACTCCTATGTCTATTGTGGAAAAAGAGACATGAATACTACTGTAGTTATAAATGTATAATGGAGATCGTTTCCTTTCCTCTACGTCTGTGAACACTATCATTTTCGTATCGTATTAAAACATAACAGTTACGCACCTCTTGTAACAGGTGCACGATTTGGTTGGTTATTGTTATCTAGAGGATGATCGACCTCCGTGTTATTGCCCAGATCGAGTAAATAATAAAATAAAATATGAAATTGTATACATGGGATAAATAGAGATCTGAGCAGAGATATAGAATAAAATATGAAATATACTAATTTAATCAATTACATCAAACAAATTGAAAATTGTACATGATATTTGAAAGATACATTTCTTTTACAAATCAATTACCGAATTTCAACATACATGTAATTAGCCGATCTGTTTATATCGATAAAGCTCAGTTCATCATGGAATCGAGTGAACAATCGAATCAATTGCCCAGCATGCATGCATCACCTTGTTATTGCTGGTCACTCACAATTCCTCTTTACTGACAGGTCATGGTTGATGTTCTCCCCCTTTGCTTCTCTTTCTCTCTTATCCAGCTACTTTCGGTCATCGAACTTAGTATGGGATGCCTCTTCACTCTACTCTCTAAGTGGATACGCATACGTGTATCGATGGATGGGTGGGTAGGCAGGTAGGTGGAGCTATTTTCCCTTTTAAAATAAACAAGAAGCAACCTAAGCATTCTGTCAGATTTCCTTCTGGGGAGTAAAACATTACGCCACTCTCGTTACGTCAGGTATCGTCCTATCGGAATTCAAACATATACCAAAGGCTAACAGGTCCTTTCAGGCCCAATCTGAGAGACGATAAACAAACCTAGTTTCAGAAGATTAATTTACTTTCTAACGGCTATTTCAGTTCTCGTCTTAATTATACAAATAAATCAATAAAATTCACTTCGTGGCTTAACTACATTAGTGGCAGTGAATACTCACTCAACTCTTTAGCATACATGATTCATATCATTTAAGACAGGTAAATTCACACAGATTATCGCAACTTGTATTAAATAAAGTAATGTATGAAATTCTTAGAATACATGATTCCTATAACAATCAAGACAACAAATTCAAACAATTCGTCAAACTCATATCCAGAAAATTGTTGTACGAATTAAGAGAAATGAATTGAAACAAATAGTTATACTCATATCAAGAAAATAGATGTACGAATTTAAACAAATAAATTAAAACAAATAATTATATTGATATCAACGAATTACATGAGATTGATGCAAATACCTTGTGCTTTCAAAACTCACTCGCTTCTACCGCCAGAATCGTGTCCCTCAACTTCCAGACACCTGTCCCTTGAACAATTATTTATACGAGATAATTTCGTCTTATTCTGCTCGGTGTCAAGAACCTTTCGGCCTTCCGCAGGAAAACTTGGACTGACTAAATTTTGCGATGTGGAATATTTAAAACATGAAATTTCGTCTGGGAAACAAACCTCTTATTTAGCGTAGCCAATCAGGATTAAACATATCTACCGCCTTATATAAATACACGCTAATCGTGGTTAGCAGAACCCTCTAGATTTCGCGCGCTATTTAAATAACCGATTCTGGAAAATTTCAAAAGATGACAATACTTCAAGTGGTTTCACAAATAGTCTCTGCATTCTCTCAACTTTGACATTTTCGATACCTAGACCCCCAAAATACCTAGCCTTTTACATCTGTCCGACTGTTATCCAACGAATGCTTAATTAAGAATCAATCGCGCCCCATACAGGGACATTAAAACCATCGCAATCTAGAGATTTAATACGGTAACTTTCCTCATAAATCTAATTAATTGTTACGTGTCACACTGACCACGCTCTACAGAAATACATCGACAGATATTGGCACCTTTACACTAACCAAAGTATAAACAAAAAAAAAAAAAAAAAAAAAAAAAAAATGCAAAAAACAAGGACTATGAAGTCAATAGGTCTGCGAAACAATTTCAAGCCTTCCAGACCTAAATAGTCAGTTTAGTCGTTACATATATTTTAAGATGGTTTTCTTTTCAGTTTATCTTTGAGGTATCTGTTGCGTCTATATTTTCTCATAGGTAAAATATGGATGCTTGTGTTTAAACTTTTTTTTTTAATCTTCCATACCTGAAATCCCCAAAGAATTTGTTATTATTGTTACGACTAGGGATAATGTAACAAAAGAAAAGACTCAAACAAGCTTTCAAGATTTAAAATACAAGTTTTTAATTTCCTAAAATATTAAAATATTTGAACAAATAACCAAAGTGAAATTATAAAAAATAACTTAGAGTATAGAATATCCTTAAAAGTCCTAAATTGTTCTAAATTTCACTGTTCCGGAAGTTAATCAAATTATTCCGAATGAAGTAGGTTCCGAATGAAACCTTTGCTGTACTGATGTGTTAATAAGAATCAGTATATCCAAGTTTTATAAATTCCAAATAATCCCTGTTAATGGAATATCACAAGTTCTAGAAATGTTTCCGATAATTCCATGGAGCTGTATAATTAATAAAGTTTAAGAAAACAGTACTAATCCAGAATGTACTGTATACTGATATATCACAAAAGTAGAATATCCACACACAAAAAGAACCAAATTCGTTTATGACCTCTCAATCTAGTGTAGCTATGAAGAATGCTAAGTGCTGCTATAAATCCTATAATATAGTCTCTTACTACGCAGAATCGAAATAAAACCCATTACGTCTTTGATAAACAACTGGGTATTTCGAAATATTACAACCCTCTCCAAACCAATCAGAAATTAGGTTATGCGTGACATCTCTAAATTGCTTTTACACTAACGTTATTAACAGTCAATAACGTATTGATTCATAAAATCTAGGTCAGAAGTTCAACTCTCACGCGGTAAACCACGTGATATACTAATGCTAGAAGCAACAATTCTTCCCACGACCTAATGTACTGAGTCACATTGAAACACCGTATGTGTACTTTCTGCAAGACAACAGCTGTTAGACTATTATGCAGAGATCATAAACCTATACCATTATTTAAAAACGAAATATTACATAATTCCGTAACATTATAAATTTCTACTGCATTGTTTACAAACAAACAGTTCCGTTTAAAAGTATGACCGTCACAAAAATTGGCGCGGGAATTACCTGCCCCTGGTATGTATGTGGATGTGACGTATTACTAGAACAAAGAACTCGATAAAGTAGACAGTATAATGTAGTAAATTTACGAGAGATTATACAATACAGTGATCCTAAAAAATGAAAGAAACTGAAGCGACTAATGGTACACCTACAGTCAATATTTTCATCGATAGATGGAGAAGGAATAAAAAGAGAAAACAAAGTGTGACAATTATTGGACAGAAATAAGGAAATACTGTGCATTTAAAAACATTAGCACAATCTCGGCATACCTTTATATTAATAGAAGCCACATGCTAAAAATAAATACACCAGATCCTTACTTTTAGTAAAAATATATTAACTCTTTGAAAATAAACTGCGGTTCTTTGAAATGGTATATGGGGAACCCAATCCCTTTCAAGTGTAACCTCGTATCTCCTAACCTTTTCTTTCGCCATGTTCTACTATAGGAATATTGATTATGGTTGTGTATTTATTGAAGTGTAAATTTTCCTAATCACCCACAAAGTAAATAAAGTATTGGATGTCAACTTTGTGAGTAATTAGGTAAAATTTACACTTGGATAAATATCAAACCATGCTCATTTAATCCTTATAATTCCAATATTTCTCATTTCCGTCGTCAAATCAGCGGATTACATCAACAAATTTGATTTTAGACAGCACATAGTTTTCTTTCATTAGCTCTTCACATGACGTCAGAATATATAGCCCCATCTTTGCTAGACAAGGGTCGTCGACCCACGTCATTCATCGTCGAGGTGAAACTAAATATATTAGCTACCGTTTGCTGGCTAAGATTATCTAGCCAAACACAATTAGAACACAAGAGCTGATGAGGATCACAGTAAATGTTTACTGAGGTAATATATCCGGTGTACTTTACATGATCAGAACACAAGAGCTGATGAGGGTCACAGTAAATGTTTACAGAGTTAAGATATCCGGGGTACTTTACATAATCACAACACAAGAGCTGATGAGGGTCACAGTAAATGTTTACTGAGTTAATATATCCGGGGTACTTTACTTGACAGGATTCACCGTGATCGCTTTCTACGTATTTCTATCTTTAAAAGCATAAACCATTATTACTTAGATCCCCCATTCTTACGTCATGTGACCATGACATTGAATAACAGCTGATCGAAAAACATTATTGAAGCAAAAATGTAGAGATTTATTAAAGGGGGGGGGGGGAGGTGCGTTATTGTGTTTATTAGTCAGACAAAACTTACTGGACACCATCTTAGATCCCAAAGTAGTCCCCAGAATTTACCAGTGTGTACAAAATGCAATAGCGGTATCAAGTGACAGCTTATAGCTAATCAAGTGGCAGAGGACGCAGCCAATTCAATTCATAATATTTGGAATTATGTTATACTTGCTGCTCTTATTTCTCTACACTAATTATGTAAAGCAAAGGTTGAATAAAGATATGCGTATGCAGTTTAAACGTCTGCAACCTATTAAAGGTTACGACTTATTTCGATTGTGATATGTTGTTCTGCGAAGATTCATGTCCCACACCTATCAACATATAAAATGCATGCGGCAAATCAATTGAATCTGCATGGAATTAAGACCTTCTTTCAATATCCGTATCGACATCTAGATATTGTCCTAAAACTGCCTTAATGCATTTTATTAATAAAGTCTGAATGGAATATCCTTTAAATATTCACTGATGTCTTTTTTTAGTCTATTTGGTTGTGCTGAACCTAACTATTGATGTTATCAGACGCCATGAACATCCTAAACTGCCAGAAAGGAAATATTCTGAATCCATCATGTAATTTATATCATCTCAGGCGTTGCACCCTATTCAGCTCGTTAAATATGTCTCCGAACATTAAATATCAATAAATTCAATCTGTTTTCGCTAGAGATTATTATGACATGCATTTGAGCATTATAAATTCTATCTGGCATCTTCAGTACGTATATCATAAAGTTAAACATTATCTCTGTCAAGGCCTGCAGTACTGAATAGAAAGGATGGTCTTCTTGCCTATTTGGAATACTTGATTTACCAAGGCCTGCAGTACTGAATAGAAAGGATGGTCTTCTTGCCTATTTGGAATACTTGATTTACCAAGGCCTGAAGTACTGAATAGAAAGGATGGTCTTCTTGCCTACTTGGAATACTTGATTTACCAAGGCCTGCAGTACTGAATAGAAAGGATGGTCTTCTTGCCTACTTGGAATGCTTGATTTACCACAATATAAATGGTTCAAAGTGTAGATTTCACGACTTTATATTTGGTATATTAGTACTGTCTTGTGTGATATTGGTTCGTCAGTAACACAACAGTATGTAAATCAGTATGTAAATACATATTCAGTTTACGTTTTTGTGGTGTTTGCAATTGTTCTTTCTTTGTGCTGTCCGCTTTGAAAAGGGATAGGTAGATCTCGAAAGCGCTTGGCTGTACTTGCTGTACCATACTTGATGTCTGTAACTGTTGTTTCATTGTGCTTTGAAATATGATATTGGACGACGCGAAGATATAAATATATTTTATTGTTCAAGCAAACAATGTATTGAGCTCAACATAAGAAAGTGTAGATATAGAAGGAGTGTTTGATCCCATCCCGATTAGTCAAGGTGGGGAGCCGGTTGGAGCCCCTCGGAACGATTGTCAGCCGGTCGGAAGTCCCTGTTTGTCTAAACAACTTCTACTGTCAGCCTGTTGTGGGGCCCGTTGGAACGACTGTCAGACGGTTGAAAACGCCTGGATGTTAGGCCGACCCAGAATCTCCCCCACCCATGCGGCCGAGGCTCAAACTGGGTGTTTTTATCAATTTAAAGCAATGGGAATAGTTTGTTATAATGCTTAGTGATTGTGAGTATACCTGTGAGTGATTGTGAGTATACCTGCCTTTGGCTAGAAATGGTGTTTCGAGGCAGCAGCAAATGAGCTTTGCTGAAACTAGGAAACAAAGAGGTGTGCGGGAAAAATTACGTTAGTGAGTATTGTGGTATGCATATGGCAGAGTTTACAAGAGGATATGGAATTTATCCATGCTGGTAGTGTGGTACTGGAACATGGATCAATTACAGACTATGTGTGAGATGTGGTGGCAATCATGCAGCAAGAGACACGAAAAGAATAGAAAACACTGCAAGGAGACATTTTATCTGTGAATAAAGCAAAACAAAAATTAATTTAGAGAATTGGGATTACTTATATAAAGCCTAACATAAACAGCGCAAAACAAAGTCCATTTAGAGAAGTGAGATTATATATATATATATATATATATATATATATATATAAAGCATAACATAAGCACCACATTATGTCTACTATCATACTTTTGAACGAGTTGCTTTGCAGAGGGCAAATAACCCAAAGTAAATATGATGATGCGCTTGACGAATTATTGGCTAGTAGGCCAGTTCTGGCTCCTAGGCAGCCAGTTGAACAGACAGTCCAAGCCACATGGCTAGTTCGGGCTCCTAGGCAATCGATTCGTCGGGTTGAACAGCCATTCCAAATCCCATAACTGGTTTTGACTCCTAGACAGTTGGAACAGACGGTTTCCACAGATGACTTCGGCGATTTGAATATCTTAATAAAAAAAAATAAAAAAAGTCAGCATCAAAGAAAAGTCGTATCAAAGCTACCAGCCATAGTAAAACTGATGATGAAAAAAAACTATCGTGTCACCGTGCCAAAAAAAAAAAAGAAAAAAAAAAAGTACAGGCTTAAATCCGATTCTTCTGTATTTCTAGATGCTATGGTTTCTAGTATACAAGCTGTACTCGAAAAGGAACTTAGCGAACTTAGTGGTCTGAAGTTTAGCATAGTGTTTATGGCACAGTTGGAAAAACTTGTTCCAGGGCTACAAAACATATATAATGAAGCTGAGCTAGACGTTATTAAAGTTGAAGCCTATTTCCGAAATGAGGACATTGTCATACTGCACACTAATGAGATAAGGAGGCAGATTGATGAAGTTAATGTCACCATATTAAGTTACATTGAAGAATACATGCACGAGGGGTCAGGATGGGTATTTGACCGATGCAAAGTGCTTGAACTACAAGTGTCACAGTACCGCCCGTTTCGCGGACGTAGTAACATTCTAACACCAAAGTGAATACCACCAAGGTCAGTTATTAATGTCAAGAGTTCGGACAACCACTGCTTTGAGTGGGAGTCCTGTCGGCTCTTTACCCAGCAGACGACCAACATGTTGATCGTCCACGAAAGTACCGCATTTGGGCAAGTTTGACTTTACAGACATCGACTTTCCTGTGAAGTTTTGTGATATGGGCAAGTTTGAGCGCTGCAAGAAAATTATCGGTTAGTGTCTTTGGCTGCAAAAAAGCCAATACCCGCTGCACATTATCGAGTTGCAAAACACTAGACAACATTCGATAGACCTCGTGCTGATCGACGATGGCGAAAAGAGCCTCTATGTATGGATCAAACATTTAAGTTCCTTGGTACGATATCACAACAAACACAATGAGAAGAAGCACGTCTGCCTCCTATGCCTATACTTCTTCAGCCGGGCCGACCTACTGGAAGACCACACGAAGGACGGCCGCGTATAGGCGAAAAGCCCCAACATGTGTCTTTACCGGAGTCAGGCAAGAACATCCTGACCTGCCAGAACCACCACTGCCAGACACGCGGCCCGGACACTAACAGTCTGCTGCTGAACATCGATTCCGCTGATGTCTACAGAGATATGGCCAAATATGCTCAGCTCTATGGCACGAGCGACTATCCTAAAAAGCGTCCGCTCCACGGCACGACAAATAAAAAGGACGTTTAAGGATCAGTACTCTAGAAAGCCCATTACCGAGTTTTGTCGGCCTCCGCCCCAAGATGTAGTCCATACTAATCGGAGGCCACGAGTTCAGAACAGAGATATGTAAGCCCAAAGGCATCTCGATGACAGTCGTAAAAGCCGATCGTAGGCAACACCTCTACCTCGAGTGCCTCTAAGAGAAAAGAGAGTTTCGGTACTCAATGACTGCCGTACGCAGCACCCATCACAAAATGGGGATGTACCGCATAAAGAAAACAAGCCTAAGTCAGCTGGACACCAAAAAATGGATTTCGCCAGACGGTATTACGACGCGGGCATATGGCTCAAGAGCAGCACGTCTTGACAGATGAGTACCTCAACGAACTCTTCTGCCTGGGCCATGGATAAGAATGCTTTTAGGTGGTAGCTGAGCACCTTCAGGTACAATCTGTAGTTCTTTGCGAACGAAGCTTCTACGCGGAGAACCACTAATCAAAAGATGGTATATAGATATCTTTGTATATAGATGGCTTGCCATGGGATGTCAAACCTGTCAGCCAGGGCGAACACCTTGAGCGATTACACATGATCAGTGGCATGACGTTGCCCACCTTCCAGCTCTATCGGTGTATATAGGTACCAAACCAGGGTATTTGAGGTCAGGCGGTCCTCTTCGATACCTACCGGTCGCGTCAAAGACGCCCGGAGACGTCTATGACTGTGCAGAGGTAGCACGAATGTCATCAATAGGTTTGTTATCTGTGAACCGCGTTACCTCACTGTTTGGGACCGACACAACAGCAGGCACTAACCAAACCCACTAGCTCTCGGCAAGCAACATCTGGGCGTAGTAGTGCGCAAACAGCCACTCCGCCAGAGTACGATGTCCTGCGCACAGTAGATGTCCTGCCTCACACGAACTCCGTGCTTAGTCAAGAGTTGGGACACTGCGTCCGTAAACTCCAGGCCAAAGTCAACCCGCAACAGACTGGGCTATTTTAGGGGTCCCCGTTTATTGATACGTGCCATAGCGTGGGGGACTTTGGAAGCCTCCTTGGTGGTCAAGTGCTCGGCCTACTTGTAACGGCTGGCGACATCAACCACGGTCAGCGCATACTTGTACGTTTTTATCCCAACCTTGTCTGGTGGCAAAAGCAAGATATCGGCCTGTTCACCTCGTTATGGGTTGAATCATCAAACCGCGGCCGGAGAATTTTACCTGGTGCTGACAGGTAAATCTGCCACATAGCCTGTTTTTCTAACTTCGCCCTGGCAATATGTTGCGAGACTTTGGCAGCTTCTGTCAGCTTCTTGACAGCTGCCACGCCTTTCCAGTACCATCACAGGGTGTAGCATATTGCCGCAAGCTTGGTATCCATTGCGCTTATTGTTTGCATTGCAATACGAGGACCATTTTTTTTTAAAAGACCGAAAAAAAATAAAAAAAATTTGCACTGTCGGAAAACATCTAGAGCAAGTGTTTTGGCAGCGCTAGAGCGTTTTCATATGCCCGTCTAGAACCAGTTTGGTTTTCATACTGCCATTTACGAGCAAGTGGCCTAGGCGTTCGCCGGACTTTGGGGCCATGAATGTTATTTAGGTTATGGATGAGGTCCAGGTCAGCCTTTAGCTGGCCGCGGATGTCGCAACTGTTTGAGTACGCTAGGTCGTGTCGGTAGCACGCCGCATCTACACGGTTTATTGGGGCCTTGCTAGGCTTGGGTCGGCCGTCGGCGTCTAGTCGAATGTCACGGCTTATGCCTCTGCTTCTCCCCTGGATACTTACTCCAGGGCACCCCCATCAGTTTTTCAAAGCTGGCAGCGATGTCGCGGCCTTGCTTGCTCTCGCGTGACCTGTCGTACTGACTAACAGCGGCTCCCGCGATGATGGTGGACTTTTTTGACCCAGCAAGTCGCGCAAGTTGCTTGGAGCGCGTGTTTCCCATTGGCGAGTCGCACCTCGTGGCCGTCCACAGTCTTAGTTTTTTACTGCATGCGAGCATTGTTAAGGAATTAGCAGTCTTTTAATACCATACACATCATTGACTTTACAGATGAGAAAAAAAATGGGCATGTCGCCTAACCGCATCTGGGCGTTGCTTACTGGCCCCTCTTATTGTAGAAAGACGCAGCTGCCTCTTAACCTTCTCTGAGATACTGGATGAAATAGAACAGGCTCTACGTGGTTGCGCCCAACCTTACCGAGACGTATGGTGCTGTAAACGAGGTAGCCCAGCTAAAAGGTGCCTCCCTGATTCAATCTGTCGCTGCGGTCAAAACTATGCCGTGCGAAACTCGCGATGCTATCGCCGCAAACCTGGCCATGTGCCTTCGCCTTTCACCATATTAGGAGATGGTCGCACCAGTGCAAAGGTAACATCTTTTTTGCAATGGCATCCTTCCAAGATGTGCAAGACCGTGCCCTCTACATGGAGGCCCCTGTGTTCCGTGACTCCGTGCCCGCAGCATCCGCGACCGGCAGTACTACTCGTACACAGCACAGGATCCAGATCAAAAAGGTCGCGTGAAGCTGTAGGCGCAGGACACCTCGCGCCACTTTCCCTCCGCCGAAGCCTTTATCGATGTTGTCGGAAAACACACGAAGGAAGACTTGTCAGATTACGCGGCAGCGGACAAGGTGGCATTTGTCAATAACGTCGTGATGACGCTGTTCGACAGTGCCCGCTATCTCATCGATAAGAAAGAAGTTGAGTCCTGCCTAGATAACGTCAATATCGCCACGACCGTTCTAGGCTTCAAAAGGCCAGCTAGAAAAGGTTGCCGCCTCCATAACGGCAGGCCACGGGGTCTTCCTGCCGCTTTACTTTGGTAACCTTTATGGGCGTGTCCCAATCATTCTAAAGCCCGCCCAGTTCAAGTACCTCAAACAACCGGCGTGGCAAAGCGTGTCATCGACCTTGAACTTTCAGCGTCGACCTTGAAAGCCATGTACATAGAGGACTGTATCATGCCCCTGCTCGCCGTTGTTATTACGGCTCTGATAGCCCCTTTTAAGGAAACAAAGCTAGGCCGTGTTATTTCCAGATCTAGCAATATGAAACAATCTGATGCCTTCTTTGGCCGTCTTACCAGTAAGCAACGGCAGCATATTGGAGGCGCTTGTCCGCAGGGTAGCTACCCTGCCCCACATTCTAGAACAACTGAACTTTCATATCCCGCTGCTTATAGAAGAATTATAATGGCGCTATACCCGACACTCCAAGACCCACAAGATTTTCGCCTTTAAAAAGATCATCGATGCTGAAACCTCTTTACAGGCAGAGACTGAACGGCGGCACGCTCTGTACAAAAGTACAAGCGCGCAGTAAAAGCGGTGAATGCTGCTCACACCACTCTTACGGCTATGTCTCTGGGCTTGCCATTGAGATCACAGCTTTAAGTTGTGGTCTGATTTCTGCAGCTGGAAATTTTATCAGCTGGCTCCTATCCATGAAAGCCAAAAACATGATGAAATCCGCATCTTGGCCAACACAAAGCTCAACACAATTACAGACCATATATCTTAAGCGATACACGACAACGCCATCTCCGAGGAAGAGTTTAAGCTTATCCTCTATGAAGTTGACAAATACAAAACCATGAAAAAAGAAATCCGGTTTGAGTATCAGAAGGCATACACTTCGGTTGTAATCGACGAAATGGCACGCGCCTCCTCCCCCAACCAAAAATAAAAACGCCGGCACTAATAGCAGAAGAATCGAAGCTCGAGATCATAAAACATCTCGCTAGCAATTCATCACAAGCTACGTGTTGTTGTTTCAACCGCTAGAACAAAAGCTTTCTGACTCAAGCCCTATTCCCAGCTTACCTCCAGCATACGATGCGGTATTTTAATAACAAGACGAGCCTTCAGGCTCGGCCACCCTAACAACCTATATTTTCCCATAGTTTTTCATTTAAATATTTATTTTTAAAAAAGAACGAAAAAAACCCCAAAACCCCCAGCCCCCCCCCCCCCAAGCCCACAAAACAAACGGAATGAATCTGTGTATGTGGATAGATAATTACGATGAGTATGATAAGCAAGTACATACAGAACTGAATCGGCAAGGATTTACAGTTGAACCAAGATCAAACGAAGGGCTATTGGTTATACAAAATAACTAAGCGCGTAATTAAGGCTTTAAAGTACTAAATTGCAGGCGAAATCGTAAGTTTAGGCTTTAAAACAGATGCCGTGCGGACGTTAGTGCGCTACCTTTCTTTAAAAAAGATCAGACTTGATGACCTGTATATTCAGAGTCTTGTTACTCTTGATGATGCACTTGTTAACAGCACCATCTCCGAAAGAAAGTTTGCATGTTTGCATGTGCCTTAAATGAATACAAAAAGATTGTCAACTGGCTGTATAAAAAAAGTTAATGACGCCACCAACTAATGTGAAAAAGAAAAAAAAAACAGTTTTAATCCTGTCTCAAGGGGAGGGGATGGGTCTGGGCCGGCCTAACAACCCAGGCATTTTCAACCATTTAACAGTAGTTCCAACGGGCCCCGATGGCCCACAACCCACTGACAGTCGTAGACGTTCCGACAAACGGGGCCCTCCAAGCAGATGACAATCGTTCTGATGGTACCTCCAACCTGCTTCCCACCCAGGCTAACCGGGATGGGGGCAAAACACCCCTTTTAATCCCGTATCCGTCCTTGTTCTATTATTTTTATACCGTGACACAAAAGTATCACTTCATAAGCACAATACGTTGTTTTGCAAAGCTAAAAAGAGAAGCCAATACATTGTGTTACTGTTGAGAGCATGTGACCTGTTCATCCAATTAGAATTCATGATATTTTTTTAAAATTTGAAAGTAGTAATGTAAACCATTTGGTGAAAATGATTCAATTCTGTAAAATAATTTAATTTTCAGATTAACTTTTCGTAGCTCTATACTAATACTAATGTTAATTTCGCGTCATCTAATTCTTTGTGACGTTTGGTTATTTTAGAGATCCCTCTCGTGCTTCTATTTATGGACGAGTGAATTGATTTGCGTATATAAGGGCGAACTGTTTCACATTGATTTGCGTATATAAGGGCGAACTGTTTCACACTGATTTGCGTATATAAGGGCGAACTGTTTCACATTGATTTGCGTATATAAGGGCGAACTGTTTCACATTGATTTGCGTATATAAGGGCGAACTGTTTCACATTGATTTGCGTATATAAGGGCCAACTGTTTCACATTGATTTGCGTATATAAGGGCGAACTGTTTCACATTGATTTGCGTATATAAGGGCGAACTGTTTCACATTGATTTGCGTATATAAGGGCGAACTGTTTCACATTGATTTGCGTATATAAGGGCGAACTGTTTCACATTGATTTGCGTATATAAGGGCGAACTGTTTCACATTGATTTGCGTATATAAGGGCGAACTGTTTCACACTGTTCGGCCATTGTAAAATATGACCCTTATCGACCGTTTAGCAAACTGGATCTTTGCTGTTGTGTTGACCCCTTCTGAAAAATAGACCCATTCAGCATCCCAGCATGCACTTGAATGCAACTAATCATGATCACCAAGAGGTATGTCGGGTTCCAATCCGTATCTAGCCTGTATACGGACAACTGGGCGAGTGGAAATGGAAACACAGAACGGCGTTGGATTAACATAAGAAAAGCCTATCACTTCAAGTGGACATGGAAACACAGAACGGCGCTGAATTTACACAAGTAAAGATAATCACTTTGAGTGGAAATGGTAACAGAAGTCTTGGCATTTAGACAGGGAAGGTTTGCATGAAAATGTAAAATACTTAAAAGAACTGAATCATTTTCTTCCAATTTTTAGCAAAACTGTACTTTATGTGGTCATATGTAGATAGGGGTACAAGCTACAGAGGGTCTCGAAAACAAAACTATACTAAACATAATCCTTACGCAAACATATATTTGTATGTAATACTTTATTGTGATGCATTTATAAG